>CM035846.1:251504243-251604243 GCA_020510985.1 Pholidichthys leucotaenia | reverse complement strand
CCAAATAGTTTTTTATTTCTGGGGGGTGATTTTAACTGTACATTAAACCACAGACTAGACAGGAACCATCAGGAGCCTCACCCTGCTTCTGCCAATAGGCTGAGAGAACTGGTGAAAACACATGAAATGGCCGATGTGTGGAGATCACATCATGGGGACCAGAGGCAGTACACCTGGAGCCATGTCAAAGATAACCTTTTATCTATGGCTAGGTTAGACCGTTTTTATGGTTTTAAACATCAAATGAGTGTTTTTAAAAATAGTTGTATCTGTCCTGTTGGTTTCACTGATCACTGCCTGCTGTTTTGTTCTGTGTTTATTGAAAATGTAAAGTGTAAGAGTGCTTTTTGGCATTTTAACAATACACTTTTAAATGATGTGTTTTTTAAAGAGGTTTTTCATGGTGTTTGGAAGTCACACAGGGAACAAAAACCCTCTTTTAGTTCTCTCCAATTGTGGTGGGATTTTGGTAAGGCCCAGATAAAACAACTCTGCCAACAGTACACTCAAAATGTCACTCGTAGCTTGACCCAATCCTTGAAAGTTCTGGAGACTGAGGTGGTAGAACTAGAGGAGTTGCTCAGTTCTACAGGAAAACAGGAGCACTTAGAGGCTCTCAAGTCAAAAAGGTCAGCCTTGGCTAGCTTGCTAGGGGTCACCGCACAGGGTGCTCTGGTCCGCTCACGCTACATGGATGTAGCTCTGATGGACTCGCCCTCCCAGTACTTTTTTGGACTGGAGGGGAAAAATGGACAGAGAAAGCTCATTCACTCCTTGTTGGGCGATGACGGGAGAACAATCTCCACAGCAGCAGAGATCAGGAAACACGCTGCTAGCTTTTACAGTGAATTGTTTAGAGCAGAGTGGAGGGAGGACACGTCACTGGGCCAGGTTTTCCTTGATGGTCTTCCAGTGCTCTCAGAGGACCTTGTTGCCGGCTTGGATGCTCCACTGTCTCTGTCTGAGCTGCATACGGCGCTAATGAGCCTCCAGAATGGAAAATCACCAGGCATAGATGGTCTCTCTGTGGACTTTTTTAAGGAATTCTGGCCCCTGCTTGGTCCAGACCTGCTGGAGGTTCTCCAAGATAGCTTGGAAAGGGGGACCCTACCCACGACCTGCAGGAGGGCCATCATCACACTGTTGCCGAAAAAGGGGGACCTCCAGAGCCTAAAGAACTGGAGGCCAGTCTCTCTGCTCTGCACAGACTACAAGATTCTCTCAAAAGCTCTGGCCCGAAGACTGAGAAAGGTGATGAGCGAGCTCATTCATGTAGACCAGACTTACTGTGTGCCTGGCAGGCTGATTAGTGACAACGTCACTTTAATTCGGGATATTTTGGAGGTCTCTGGTTCATTGGCGGTAGAAACTGGTTTGATTTCAATTGACCAGGAAAAGGCGTTTGATCGGGTTGAACACCAATATTTATGGACAGTTTTAACAGCTTTTGGGTTCAGCCCAGGCTTCATAGCCAGGATACGGGTCTTGTACAGTGACATTGAGAGTGTGCTGAAGATAAATGGGGGCCTGTCTGCCCCTTTAAAAGTCCAGAGGGGGGTTCAGCAGGGCTGCCCTCTCTCAGGGATGCTGTACTCCCTCGCCATAGAGCCTTTGCTTCACTGCCTGAGAAGGGATCTATCAGGAGTTACTTTTCCTGGCTGTGACACCACGTTCAAGCTGTCGGCCTATGCAGATGATGTAGTCATTCTGCTAAACAAGCAGAGTGACATTGACGTTCTGGTTAGGAGTGTCAATCTTTTTGGCCAACTTTCCTCTGCAAAGATAAACTGGGGAAAAAGCGAGGCTCTGATGGTGGGGGAGAAACTAGAAAATCAGCTTACGCTGCCGGGTGGGTTGATTTGGAAAAAAGGAGGTTTTAAGTATCTTGGTGTCTTTATTGGAAATCAGCAGTTTGAGCAAAAAAATTGGGATGGGGTCATAGAGAAAATTAACGGGAGACTAAACAAGTGGAAGTGGCTAATGCCAAGAATATCTTTTAGAGGAAGAGTGCTCATTTTAAATAATCTTGTTTCCTCATCCCTGTGGCACCGCCTCATGTGCATGGACCCCCCTGCTGGTTTGTTGTCCAAAATTCAGTCTGTTTTGGTGGACTTTTTTTGGGGGGGTGGACTCCACTGGGTTCCTCAAGCCCTGTTATTTCTTCCCAAAGAGGAGGGGGGGCAAGGAGTGATTCATTTAGCTAGTAGAGGTGCTGCTTTTAGACTGACTTTCATACAGAGACTGCTGACGGGCCCCCAGGACCTGGTATGGAGGCCTTTGGCCTGTGTTATTTTACAGAGAGTCCTTGGGCTTGGGCTAGACCTCCCTGTGTTTTTAATGGATTTTAAGAACTCTAATGCACTGTCTTTACCCAGTTTTTACCGCAGTCTCTTTTCAGTGTGGACTCTTTTTAAAAAACAAAGAGGGCCATGCGATTCCCTCTACTGGTTGTTGAAGGAGCCGCTGGTTTTTGGTGGTCGCCTTGGTGTCCTGCAGGGAGTTGGAAGGACCTTCCTTGATAGGCTGTGTTCCAGGAACATTCTCACTCTGAAGCAAGTGGTGGAACTGGCTGGTCCTGGCCTCAACAACGCCTCAGCTTTAGCAGCTCATCTTGGTGTCAGGTCGAATCGTTTCATCGATGGTCTTCTTGCACACTGGAAACAGGAGCTTCATGGACTTGAGCACTCCCTACTCTTGGACTTTTGCAATGGCACGCTGCAGCCAGAAAGCACTGACCCCTTTCCCTCTCTCACGCTCTATATGGACTTTGACGTCGCTCCTTGCTCCTTACTGGCATTCTGTGCTCCCACTGGTGTGGACTTTGGAGGAGCCAGTGGTAAGGCACTCTACAGACTGGTGGTGATGGCACTCAACAAGGACCGATTGAACACCTGTGTGGACACTCCTTGGAGAGCCTATTTTAAACTAGGAAAAGGGCATCGGCCTGCCTGGAGGTCTCTTTACAAAGCCCCTCTCCCTAAGAGGCATGGAGACTTACAGTGGAGGGTCCTGCATGGTATTATAGCTGTCAATGCTTTTGTTTCTGTGATTAACAGCAGTGTCAGTGATCAGTGTGTTTTTTGTTCCTCTAGGGAGACAGTTTTTCATTGTTTTATTGAATGTCAGCGCCTGAGTGGCCTCTTTGAACTTCTCACAAAACTTTTTCATATTTTTAAGGAAGTTTTCTCTAAGCAGGTTTTCATTTGTGGTTTTATGTACAATCGTCGTTTTAAGCAGAAGTGTCAACTACTGAACTTTGTTTTAGGGCAGGCAAAGTTGGCTATCTATGTAAGCCGGAGAAGAAAACTTGAAAATGTTGAGAATGATGTTGATGTCAAAATTTTATTTGTGAGGCTACTTAAAGCCAGAATCAGGCTGGACTTTCAGTTTTTTATGGGGAATGGGGATGTGGAAGGTTTCAGGACCCTCTGGTCCCTGGAGAATGTCCTCTGTTCAGTTCATGATGGACAGCTTTTTTTTGGGCGTTTTTTGGGGGATTAATTTTCTGTGTAACATAGCATGATATAGAAATTGTATTGACTGATGGACAAGTGTGTTTATTAAAGATCTTTTAAAAATCAAAAATCAAAATCTCTCTCTCTCTCTCTCTCTCTCTCTCTCTCTCTCTCTCTCTCTCTCTATATATATATATATATATATATATATATATACCTGTATATATATATATATATATATATTGTGGGACACATATGTATCACTTTAAGCTTCACATCTCAGAGTAGAACAAAGAACTGGGTCTCCTTGGAGATAACAGGAGGATGTGAAAATTTAGTCTTTGGTATGCAAGAGACGGCCTTGGGGGATTTCCTGGTCTGCCAGAGACTACGAGGAGGATGTTATAGGATTTAAGGAAAGATGCATTGTTACTTGTAATTAGATGCAATGTGACTGTGAGCTTTGAAGGTCCTGGATATAATGTCTGTGTTTTTTCCTCTCTCTGCTTTGCTGATGTTGAAAGATGTGAATAAACCTAACTCGTGAGATAAACTCTGCCTCGTCATTTTCACATTTCCACACTGGTGACCCTAAGACGTATCATGGATGAAAGAAATTCCCCTGGGCCGAGCCAGGAGCTCCCAGCCAAGCATATGCCGCTACGGTCCAGCTACTGGACTTTTGGCAGGACAACCCGTGCTCCTGGTTCCACTTGGTCGAAGCACAGTTCGCCCTCCGGGGGATAATGGTAGATGACACGAAGTTCTACCATGTGATTGCAAAGCTCGACAACCGCACGGCTCGGCATGTGGAGAGCCTATTGGAGCGGCCACTGGCCAACGACAAATACGGCGAGTTGAAGGCTGCACTTATCCAGCGCTTCACTCTCTCAGTCAAGGAGAGAGCAGAGAGGCTCCTGGCTCTGAACAACTTGGGAGATGGCACGCCCATTGACCTGATGGAGAACACGCTGAGGTTGAGGGGCTCAGACGACGACGACTTCATCTTCACCCACATTTTCCTCAGGACCCTACCGTCGGCCACGAGAGCGACCCTGGCCAGTTCGCCGTTGTTGGCCCAGCGGGACTTCCGCGCGCTGGCCCAGGAGGCGCACCGGATTCTCAATGCCAGCAAACAGCGCGCGGCCACCGCGGCAGTGACGGAGTTCGGCGCGACGGCCGGAGATGGCGGGGGGCCAGAGACGGCGGTAACAGAACCACCGACGACGGCGGCGGCGGGGGCCAAGGATCGCAGAGGAGACACCCTCTGTTTCTACCATCGCCGCTTTGCAGAGAAGGCACGCAAATGTATACCACCGTGCCAGTTCAAGCGCTCGGGAAACGCCAAGACCGGGGGTCGGTAGCAGCTGCGGCCCTCGGGGAGGAGAACAAGCTGCTGTACTTGAAGGATGCGCGCTCGGGGAGGCACTTCCTCGTGGACACAGGCTCCCAGTTGAGTTTCATCACACCTTCCTCTGCTGACCGGCTGGCGGTTTCCAGAGATCCCGGGGTGTCAGCAGCGAACGGTTCGGAGATTAAGACCTTTGGTGAGAGGACTCTGCTTCTGTCCCTACACAGCCGTACATTTGAGTGGACTTTTGTCATAGCTGCAGTGAATTTCAATATGTTGGGGGCTGATTTTCTGTGCTCACATGGTTTGTTGGTTTATCTTGCTAACAGGCGCCTGGTTAATGCACTTTCTTTTTATTCTATTCCCTGTACAGCCCGAGTGGCCCCGCCAACAGCACAAGCCAACGTCACAGCTGCAAGCGGTAAGTTCCACACACTGCTCACTCAGTTCCCAGCACTCACGGTTCCCACATTTTCAGCAGCCGTCGCTAAACATGGGGTGGAACATTTTATTACTACCACCGGACCGCCCGTTTTTGCAAAAGCTCGGCGCTTGGATTCAGCTAAACTGACCATAGCGCGCGAGGAGTTCGCCAACCTGGAAAGGTTGGGCATCATCAGGTGTTCGAACAGCCCATGGGCTTCTCCGCTTCACATGGTCCCGAAAGCTGACAGCTCGTGGCGACCTTGCGGAGATTTCCGCAAGTTGAACAACGCCACAGCGCACGACCCCTACCCAATCCCACATATCCAAGATTTTTCCGTTCATTTGGCGGGGGCACGCGTTTTTTCTAAGATAGACTTGGTCCACGGTTACCACCAAGTCCCAGTGCGCGCTGAGGACATACCCAAAACAGCGGTAATAACTCCGTTTGGTCTATTCGAGTTTTTGTGCATGCCATTTGGGCTTAAAGGCGCTGCGCAGACGTTCCAACGCATGATGGACGCGGTGTCGCGCGATCTCCCCTTCGTATTCGTCTACCTGGACGACATTTTAGTAGCCAGCGCGTCCGAAGACGAACACGAAAACCACCTCACGGCAGTTTTCCGGAGGTTGGGAGAGCACGGTTTAATAATCAACCCAGCGAAGTGTCAGTTCGGGGTGACGCAGATTGATTTTTTGGGGCATCGCGTCTCTCCAGAAGGAGCGGTTCCGCTGCCTGACAAAGTGCGCGCGGTAGCAAATTTTCCCCAGACACAAACGGTCAAGGCGTTACAGGAGTTTTTGGGAATGGTGAATTTTTATAACCGTTTCCTCCCCCGCGCAGCGCAGCTCATAAGATAAGATAAGATAAGCCTTTATTAGTCCCACAACGGGGAAATTCCAGGATTGCAACAGCACAGGGATAGCAACACTCAGAGCAACAATCAGAAGGCAAGAAAAAAAAAACAAGCAAGCAAGAGCAGCTAATATACATATGTACATATTACTATAAAATATATATATACACACACACACACACACACACACACACAGACACACAGTGCAGAGCATTGTAGCTGGATGGAATAAATATATGAATATATGAACACACAGTGCAGAGCATTGTAGCTAGATGGAATAAATATGTAAATATATAAACACCCACAGTACGGAGCATCATGCAACCATTGTATGCCGCACTCAAAAAACAAAAACCCACAAATAAGATCGAATGGTCTCCGGAGCGAGAGTGAGCATTCTCGGAGGTCAAAACAGCCCTGGCAAACGCTGCGTTGTTAGCACATCCAGACCCAACGGCCCGCATAGCGCTCACTACTGACACGTCAGATGTGGCCATAGGGGCGGTCGTGGAGCAGCATGTAGCCGGGGCTTGGCAGCCGCTCGCCTTTTTCAGCAGGACTTTGCGCGATAGTGAACGAAAATACAGCGCATTCGACAGGGAGTTGTTAGCTCTCCACTTGGCCATTCGCCACTTCCAGTTCTGGCTGGAGGGACGCCGTTTCACCGCGTTCGTTGACCACAAGCCGCTGACATTCGCGATGGCCAAGGTTTCAGAACCGTGATCGGGCCGGCAGCAAAGACAGCTGGCCGCCATCTCAGAGTTTACCACCGATATTCAGCACGTGGCGGGTAAACTGAATGTAGTGGCAGACTGTCTCTCGCGCGCCGTGGCGGCCCCAGTCCGCGTAGGGATAGATTATGCAGCCATGGCCGCGGATCAGGTTAGCGACGCGGACGTGCGCGCGCTCCAGTCTGGACCAACAGGGTTAAGACTGGAGAACAGGGTGCTGCAAGACGGTATGCCCCCCCTAATCTGCGATGTCTCCACTGGGCGACCGCGTCCTGTGGTACCGGCCGCGTGGCGCCGCTGCGTTTTTGACTCGATTCATTCTCTGGCGCACCTGGGAGTGCGCGTCGGTCAAAATGGTAGGAGAGAAATTTGTATGGCCGAGCCTGCGCAAACAAGTTAAGGAGTGGGCAGCAGCCTGCATGGCTTGTCAACGAGCCAAGGTACACAGACACACGAGAGCTCCCTTGGAGCAGTTTCACATCCCGGCTAAGAGGTTCGATCATGTTCATGTGGACCTCGTAGGCCCCCTCCCGCCGTCACAGGGGTGCACACACCTTCTGACAATGGTGGACCGCACCACGCGCTGGCCGGAAGTGGTCCCACTGGCGTCAACCACATCCGAGGAGGTGGCGCGCGCGTTTTTAACAGCATGGGTAGCGTGCTTCGGAGTCCCGTCGGACATTACGTCCGACAGAGATCCTCAATTTGTTTCCGAACTTTGGTCAGCAATGGCCCGCAGCCTGGGGGTAACGATCCACCGCACAACCGCGTACAATCCACAGGCTAATGGGTTATGCGAACGTTTTCATAGGTCATTGAAAGCGGCTCTCAGAGCGTCGCTGACGGATGCAAATTGGGTAGACAGGCTACCGTGGGTTTTATTGGGGTTGCGTTCTGCACCTAAAGAGGACTTAGAAGCCTCCCCGGCTGAGCTAGTTTTTGCGCAGCCACTTCGGCTGCCCGGGGAGTTTCTCCCAGATAATCCTGCGCCAGATAGCTCCCCGTCTCAGCGGTTGCAGTGTGGCACGGAATCGGGCATGCTGCCTGGCCCCGTTCACCACAGTTTTCCGCGCGTTTTTGTGCCTAAGGCCTTGAAAAATGCGGAGTTTGTTTTTGTCAGACACAATGCCTATCGCTCACCGCTGCGACCACCTTATGATGGACCATTTAGAGTGCTGGAAACAGGGGACAAACATTTTTTGCTAGGTTTGGGGGGCAGGAAGGAAAAGATTGGCATAAACAGGCTCAAACCCGCCTTTGTGGTGGCGGACGAGGATGTGCTGTTGGCCAGGGCTCCTCGGCGCGGCAGACCCCCTCGGGGACATTCCCCAGAACACCCACAGGGAGTGACAAACAGTTCTCACCCCCATACAGCAGCTCCCCAGCAGGATGGCGCCGCAGAACTGGCGAAACCCGCTTACAGCAGATACGGGAGGAGACTGAGGCCCAAGCAGCACGTGGGTTAATGTGTAATGATTTTATCATGACATGCAGACTGTTATTCTGTTGTTCCATCTTAGATGTTTGGGGGGGTCATGTGGGACACATATGTATCACTTTAAGCTTCACATCTCAGAGTAGAACAAAGAACTGGGTCTCCTTGGAGATAACAGGAGGATGTGAAAATTTAGTCTTTGGTATGCAAGAGACGGCCTTGGGGGATTTCCTGGTCTGCCAGAGACTACGAGGAGGATGTTATAGGATTTAAGGAAAGATGCATTGTTACTTGTAATTAAATGCAATGTGACTGTGAGCTTTGAAGGTCCTGGATATATAGAGGACGAATGTCTGTGTTTTTTCCTCTCTCTGCTTTGCTGATGTTGGAAGATGTGAATAAACCTGACTCGTGAGATAAACTCTGCCTTGTCATTTTCACATTTCCACAATATATACAGTGGGGTAAAAAAGTATTTAGTCAGCCACCAATTGTGCAAGTTCTCCCACTTAAAAGATGAGAGAGGTCTCCAATTTTCATCATAGGTATACCTCAACTATGAGAGACAAAATGAGAAAAAAAAATCCAGAAAATCACATTGTCTGATTTTTAAAGAATTTATTTGCAAATTATGGTGTAAAATAAGTATTTGGTCATTAACAAAAGTTCATCTCAATACTTTGTTATCTACCCTTTGCTGACAATGACAGAGGTCAAACGTTTTCTGTAAGTCTTTATAAGGTTTTCACACACTGTTGCTGGTATTTTGGCCCATTCCTCCATGCAGATCTCCTCTAGAGCAGTGATGTTTTGGAGCTGTCGCTGGGCAACACGGACTTTCAACTCCCTCCAAAGATTTTCTATGGGGTTGAGATCTGGAGACTGGCTAGGCCACTCCAGGACCTTGAAATGCTTCTTACGAAGCCACTCCTTCGTTGCCCAGGCGGTGTGTTTGGGATCATTGTCATGCTGAAAGACCCAGCCACGTTTCATCTTCAATGCCCTTGCTGATGGAAGGAGGTTTTCACTCAAAATCTCACAATACATGGCCCCATTCATTCTTTCCTTTACACGAATCAATCGTCCTGGTCCCTTTGCAGAAAAACAGCCCCAAAGCATGATGTTTCCAGCCCCATGCTTCACAGTAGGTATGGTGTTCTTTGGATACAACTCAGCATTCTTTCTCCTCCAAACACAACAAGTTGAGTTTTTACCAAAAAGTTTTATTTTGGTTTCATCTGACCATATGACATTCTCCCAATCCTCTTCTGGATCATCCAAATGCTCTCTAGCAAACTTCAGACGGGCCTGGACATGTACTGGCTTAAGCAGGGGGACACGTCTGGCACTGCAGGATTTGAGTCCCTGGCGGCATAGTGTGTTACTAATGGTAGCCTTTGTTACTTTGGTCCCAGCTCTCTGCAGGTCATTCACTAGGTCCCCCTGTGTGGTTCTGGGATTTTTGCTCACCGTTCTCGTGATCATTTTGACCCCACGGGGTGAGATCTTGCGTGGAGCACCAGATCGTGGGAGATTATCAGTGGTCTTGTATGTCTTCCATTTTCTAATAATTGCTCCCACAGTTGATTTCTTCACACCAAGCTGCTTACCTATTGCAGATTCAGTCTTCCCAGCCTGGTGCAGGTCTACAATTTTGTTTCTGGTGTCCTTTGACAGCTCTTTGGTCTTGGCCATAGTGGAGTTTGGAGTCTGACTGTTTGAGGTTGTGGACAGGTGTCTTTTATACTGATAATGAGTTCAAACAGGTGCCATTAATACAGGTAACGAGTGTAGGACAGAGGAGCCTCTTAAAGAAGAAGTTACAGGTCTGTGAGAGCCAGAAATCTTGCTTGTTTGTAGGTGACCAAATACTTATTTTCCACCATAATTTGCAAATAAATTCTTTAAAAATCAGAAAATGTGATTTTCTGGATTTTTTTTTTCTCATTTTGTCTCTCATAGTTGAGGTATACCTATGATGAAAATTGGAGACCTCTCTCATCCTTTAAGTGGGAGAACTTTCACAACTGGTGGCTGACTAAATACTTTTTTACCCCACTGTATATATATATATATATATATATATATACGTATATATCCTGGCTATATATATATATATAGCCAGGAGCGGCACTGGGGTTAAGCTCCCAGTGCTCATAAAATGCTCCTTACGGCGTGCGTCTCGAAAAGCCTCTGACAACTAAGTCCAACTCCTATCCTGCCCGTGTGGTTTAGTCTCTAAGCCCGGCGGAACTGCTCTTACTAATAGGAGAAGGGGCGAGGGCAGATCTCTAGCGCCTTAAAACCAGATGCTTCGGGTAGATGGTGGCTCGTCAACCTGGGAAGGTAGCCCATCTAGGGGAAGGTAAACCCTGATTTCAAACCTCCGCTGCCTTGCGGCACACCCGGTCACGGGAAAGGCTTCGGGAGTCAACCCTGAGGAAAAATCCGGAGTCGGAGCCCCTAAGGCAGTTCTCTGTTGTGCTCAACATCGTTCTGGCAGCTCCTGCGACGGCGCTGGTGCCAAACTGTAGCAGCCCTGCTGTTCCTTTGGATTCATCAGTGACGTGGAGAGGGGGGACATGCTGCATGGGCAACATCTTGTCCTCCATATCTTCCTGCCTAGGCTTGAATCCTACCAACGCCCAACGCTGGAAGGTAGAACACCGGATCACTGGAGAGGACACTCCAGCTTCGCCTCTGGCGTAGACAAAACTCGGGGAATGACAGTTACCGGTTATAAGCCACCGCTCAATTGGCATAGAGCGTGGCGCCAGGGGTTGTTCCCGACGGTGGGAGGGATCATCGGATCTCACTGGACAGCTACCGCCCGCCTCAAGCTGGGCAGCCCCCAGCCAATAAGGTGTTGTCCTGCCACAGCTTGCTTTCCTCATTGGGTGCATGGGGATGAGGAGAAGTCCGAACAGCAGGCTGAGAACCTTTGCACCAGGCAAGACAAAAAAACAAAAGAGACCAACTCTAAAACTGGGAACTTGGAACGTCTGCACTACGATGACAGGACTCGCTGCTAACCTCAAGGACATCAACGACACCAGGAAGACTGCCATCATCAATAATGAGCTGAAGAGACTGGGAGTGGATATCGCCACTCTCCAGGAAACACGGTTGGCTGATGCAGGCACACTGAGAGAGAAGGACTACACGTTCTACTGGCAGGGAAAGGGCAGTGACGAACACAGGGAACATGGAGTGGGCTTCGCAGTGAAGAACACCTTGCTGAAGATGGTGGAACTGGGCAGCAATGGCTCTGCACGACTCCTCACCCTCCGCCTCAACACCACTCAAGGCCCAGTCACCCTCGTCAGTGTGTATGCTCCAACATTGATAGCCACACCAGAGGCAAAAGACGAGTTCTACGAGAATCTCGCAACAACTGTCAGGATCATCCCCAACTCTGAACAACTCATTCTCCTTGGAGACTTCAATGCCAGAGTGGGTGCTGACCACGACTCCTGGCCCTCCTGTCTTGGACCATTTGGCGGGGGCAGAATGAACGACAATGGACAACGGCTGCTCGAGTTCTGCACATATCACGATCTGTGCATCACAAACTCTTCTTCAAGACCAAGCCCCAACACAAGGTTTCCTGGCGACATCCACGCTCAAAGCACTGGCACCAGCTGGACTTGATCCTGACCAGGCGCACCTCACTGAAGAACGTGCTAATCACCCGTTCGTTCCAGAGTGCAGATTGCGACACAGACCATTCATTTGTGTGTTGCAAGGTCAAGCTGCAGCTGAAGAAATTCCATCGTGCTAGACAGCCTGGAAAGGCAGGGATTGACACCAGCAAGATGGCCCAACCAGAACTTGTTGAGCAGTTTGCCTCCACCTTTGAGAAGGAACTTGGTGTACCACAAGAAGGAGAATCTGTAAAGCAGAAGTGGGAAGAGCTGCGAAACACCATCCACCGCACAGCCTTGGCTACCTTTGGGAGGAAGACCTCGAAGTCACAGGACTGGTTTGATGCCAAGTTGACCGAGATGACCCCCGTCATTGAAGCCAAGCACTCAGCACTTGCTGAGTACAAGAAGTACCCAAACGAGAAGAATCTCCAGATTCTCAGGGCTGCGAGAAGCAAAGTTCAGCAGACTGCTCGGTGCTGTGCCAACAAGTACTGGACTCAGCTCAGCCAAGACATTCAAACCACTGCCATAACAGGGAACATCCGTGGTATGTACGGTGGCATCAAGAAAGCACTTGGTCCGGCTCAGAGCAAGACGACCCCCCTCAAATTCTCCACTGGGGAGATGATCACAGAAAAGAACAAGCAGATGGAGAGATGGGTGAAACACTACTCCGACCTCTACTCCAGACAGAACACCGTGACACCGTCAGCCCTTGATGCCATCGACTGCCTGCCATCCATGGACGAACTTGACGCCAAGCCAACCATCGACGAACTCAGCAAGGCCATTGATAGCTTGGCCGCTGGCAAGGCACCCGGCAACGACGGCATACCCCCCGACCTGATCAAGCACTGCAAGACCGCCCTACTGCTGCCATTGCATGACGTCCTCTGCCAGTGCTGGAAGGAAGGTGCCGTACCACAGGACATGAGGGATGCCAAGATCATCACCCTCTACAAAAACAAAAGGGAGGGAAGCGACTCCAATAACTACAGGGGCATCTCCCTCCTCAGCGTTGTTGGCAAAGTCTATGAACGAGTTGTTCTCGTTCGTCTACAGAAGCTTGCCGAACGTGTCTACCCCGAGTCTCAGTGTGGCTTCCGCGCTGAGCGATCAACGGTAGACATGATATTCTCCATCCGCCAACTCCAGAAGAAATGCAGAGAACAGAACATGCCCCTGTACGTCGCCTTCATCAACCTCACCAAAGCATTCGATCTGGTCAGCAGAGAGGGCCTTTTCAAGATCCTGCCAAAGATAGGATGCCCACCAAAGTTGCAAAGCCTCATCGAATCGTTTCACACCAACATGCAGGGGATAGTGCAGCACGACGGCAACGTCTCAGAGCCATTCAACATACGCAGCGGAGTGAAAGAGGGCTGTGTACTTGCGCCAACCCTCTTTGGGATTTTCTTTGCTATGCTGCTGAGGCATGCCTTCAGCACAGCAACAGAGGGAATCTACCTGCACACAAGATCTGACGGCAGGCTTTTCAACCTCGCCCGCCTGAAAGCCAGAACCAAAGTACGCGAGGCTCTAATCAGAGACATGCTGTTCGCAGACGACGCTGCAGTCGCAACCCACACACAGCAGGAGCTTCAGACCCTGATGGACCGCTTTTCCCAGGCATGCAAGGACTTCGGGCTTACCATCAGCCTGAAGAAGACTAACGTCTTGGCACAAGGCACGGAAGCACCACCAACTATCACCATCGACGACTACGAGCTGGAGGTCGCGATTCAGTTCACGTACCTGGGGTCCATGATCAGCAACAACCTCTCCCTTGATACAGAGATTGACAAGAGAATCAGAATCAGAATCAGAATCAGAAAAGCTTTATTGCCAAGCATGTTAGAAACATACAAGGAATTTGACTTGACACTGGCGAGCTAATGTAAGTGCATCACAATGACACGGCAGCCATAACAAGGCGCCTCATCAAAACAGTGGGGGATAAGAGGGGAAGAGGGATGGAATGACACATTGGGCAGAGAGAAAAACATCGTTATCAAAATACAGCTCGTTGTATAAGCGGGATTGTGATTACATAGAAAAAAACCTCTCTATTGCACAGAGCAGACAAAACAAATACACACAAAAACAAAGCAGAGAGAGACCAGTGTGTGTATATCAGTTTGTGATATCAGTGTGGGTGCAGTGTGAGTGTATCAGTTACTGGAGTACAACAAAAATCATCTCCTAGGCAACGGCTAGATGTTATATTCATGTATTGTAAACACAGATAGACATGTACCAGAGTTTATCTCTCTTCATGCCAGATGGTAAAATTCCATGTTAGTCCCATGACAACGCTGTCCTTGGAGAGTTCTGATTATTGTACAGCAGCAATTGTTGGGTTAAGCAAAGCCAACTCTCTTCTGCCTTATCTCTCTCACCTGGAGGAATGAGTGCGAGGGCGCCAAATCAAGGCCAAATGAGCACAGTTCACTTAGAGCAGAAATTTCCTCTCTCATGCGATTCTGAACATCACAATTACAATTACATAGGCTTTAAAATCATTCCTTGGAGAGCACCAGGCGACTCCAGCTGTTTCCCTTCCACAGTCATTTGCCACTATCAGTGCTTTCCCCAGCTGGTCGAATTGTTGAAGAAGCAGCTACGCTGGGTCTGCATTTTGATTAGCTCTTCCAGTTAAATTTCCGATACACCAGGAAACTCCAGAGCCAATCAGCAGAAAATCCTGTGATCATGAAGCCAAAACAGGTAGATGTCTTCCACATCTTCAGTCGAATCACGCAGACACATGAGTTCCAATCCATGAGTCTCTCCGTTGGGGCTCCCCCTGGCCCAAAATTTGTAAAATGGTGTCAGTAGTATTAAAGCCCGCTCATCAATTCCATAATTTTCCAATTGGATTGAGATTCAGCCAGAAGAAGAGCGAACATAGACAGGACACAGCAAGCTGGGATAGTAAAGAGGGGAGAGGAGTGGGGAGAGGGGAGAAATGCGTCTGCTCTCTCTGAAAGCCGGAAGAAGAAAGAGGATTGGAAAATCAGCCTTCACACTCGCTCGCCTCACCACACAAGTGTGGGAGAATCCCAAACTCTCTGTCAAGACGAAGATGGCAGTGTACAACGCCTGCGTCATCAGCACACTGCTCTATGGGAGTGAGACGTGGACAACATATGCCCGGCAGGAAAAGAGACTGAACTCCTTCCACTTGTGCTGCATTCGCCACATCCTGGACATATCCTGGCAGGACAAAGTGCCCAACACAGAAGTTCTGTCCCGCGCCGGCCTTCCCTCCATGTTCACTCTACTCAGGCAGTGCAGGCTCCGCTGGCTAGGCCACGTTCACCGTATGGAGGATGGCAGAATCCCCAAAGACGTCCTCTACGGAGAACTGGTGACTGGCAGGAGAGATGTTGGCCGCCCACAGCTGCGCTTTAGAGACGTCTGCAAGAGAGACATGAAGGCCCTGGAGATCAACACAGAGCACTGGGAGGACCTTGCAACGGACCGCTCCAAATGGAGAGGCACCCTGACCAGACAGCTCAAGGCGGGTGAAGAGAGACTGACTGCTGCAGCAGATGAAAAAAGGACCCGCAGGAAGAACCGCCACAGACCCAGCAGCACGGAGACCACCCACAAGTGCGACCTGTGTGACAGGGACTGCCATTCGCGCATCGGCCTGTTCAGCCACAGGCGGTGCTGTTCCAGCAGAGTAGACATTTAGGATTCTCTTCCATGGTCATTATAGACCGACGGAGGCCGACGATGATATATTATTACACAGCAATCAGAATCAGAATCAGAATCAGAATGAAATTTATTGCCATTGTTCATGTAGTACACAAACTAGGAATTTGTCTCGGTGCAATGCTGCAACATTAAACATGGAGTAGCACTAAAGATAAAAATAAAAAACTATGCATGCAATAAAAGGTAGAATATGAATAAGTAATACTAATCTATGCAATTTTTAAATATATTAACAAGCAGGATTAACAGCATATTAACAGCATTAACAGCATTAACAAGCAATATTCCAGGGGGTACATCTGCAGTTACAGGGTAAGTAGAAAAATTATACAACTATTAAAATTCATCAAATAATTGAGCAGCACATGTAGAAATATTAATGGATACGCATCAGAAAATGGAAGCCAAATGAAAGAATATATATATAGTAAATAGTGCACAAAAAGTAAATAGAATGTTAAAGTACTAACACTTGGTCACTGGGTCAGTGTCATATAAACCAACAGTAAACATCCAGGGAACAGACATTGAGATGGTGACATCCTACAAGTACCTGGGTGTTCATCTGAACAATAAACTAGACTGGTCACACAATACCAACACACTCTACAAGAAGGGACAGCGCAGGATGTTCCTACTGAGGAGGCTCAGGTCTTTTGGTGTACAAGGGGTGCTCCTGAAGACATTCTACGACACGGTGGTGGCATCAGCCATCACTTTTG
Source organism: Pholidichthys leucotaenia (assembly GCA_020510985.1). NCBI lineage: Eukaryota > Metazoa > Chordata > Actinopteri > Cichliformes > Pholidichthyidae > Pholidichthys > Pholidichthys leucotaenia. Next base: position 251,587,893 of record CM035846.1, on the reverse strand, counting down.
GAGTGGTCTGCTGAGGCAGTGGCATTACAGCAGCCGATAGGAAGAGACTGAACAAACTGATCAAGAAAGCTAGCTCTGTCCTGGGGCAGCGCCTTGACCCAGTGGAGGAGATAGGAGAGAGAAGGATGGTGGCTAAACTGTCATCTCTGCTGGAGTCCGAGTCCCACCCTTTGCAGGACATACTGAATGCACTGAGGAGCTCATTTAGCAGCAGACTACATCATCCTAGGTGCGTGACCGAGAGGTTTCGCAGGTCCTTCCTACCTATGGCTGTCAGACTTTAAAACCTAAGCAGGGCTGCTTGCAGAGATAGCAAAAAAATGTGACGACCTAATAGTATTGAATGCAAAAGACGCAACAGACTTACACAAATGGTCCCCTCCAGTGTACAACTAGGACAACATCAGTCGCTACGGAGGTTGACAATATGTATGGGTACATATTCATACTATGTAGGGTAACTAAGTAGACGGTTATGCTGTTTATTGCATCTAACTACAATGCTCCGCACTGTGTATATATATTTATATATTTATGTGTACATATGTATATTCACTGATCTTATTTTCTTATCTTCTAAATTATTACTCTGAGTGTTGCTATCCCTGTGCTGTTGCAATCCTGGAATTTCCCCATTGTGGGACTAATAAAGGCTTATCTTATCTTATATAGAGAGGGTGCCAATTAGCAAAAGACCTGTGACTTTTTGGCTTTGCATCAGACTCCAACACAAAGTAACTACTGACAACAGTGACACCAAGGGGTAATAACCAAAGAATCACCAAGTCCTCACCAAGAGTTTAGGGTGATAGCTTAAATCAGCAGCTTGTCATAAATGAAATGTGAGTTCATACTATGTTGGTTGTTGGTTTCCCTTTTTTCAGATAGCAGATTTATTTTTACTTTCACCTTCTCTTGCTTGTTAGGTTTAGGCAGCAAACAAATACTCTCGGGCTACTTAGGAAAAGATGGTGGATTTGCTTTAAAATGCCCCTTTAACAGCAGTAATTCTGGTTGCTTCTGGACTGCTTTAGTTCCACAGCCGGGTGGTTCAGTGTAAACCCAAAGGACAGCTTTACTTTTGCATATTGACACCACAGCAGTATCACATCCCAAGAGTGAGATTGAGTTTAAGTTATTAGCTAGTAGTATGTATGGGTAACCCCCACAACAGACTGGGACAAGCAGAGCGCTCAGCTGGGGCAATTAGCAGAGCAATGAGATGTGTGTATTGAGATCAATAGGCAGCCTCGCTTTGTCTAGTTCAGGCGCCAGTATTCCGCTGTTATGTATGACTTCCTGCTCTGTACTCAAATGCAAATGTCCCATGCCTTCCTGCAGTTTCTTTGATGATAACATGCCTTTCATGTATTGTCTGTAGTGGGGTATAAAAACTGCATTGCTCTGTAACTCTCTCTCTCTCTCTGACCACTGCTTCTGACGACACGCATTCTGTGTCTCCTCACGAGAGCCTGAGGACCCGCTCCAGCCCGCCTGCACAGGGCTGGAGTGAGTTCTATGATGTCGGGATGAATGATAATAAACTCCCTCAAAAACTCTCAGTTTGCCGCATATTATTTCATGCCGCCACATTGGTGACCCCGAGTAAGAACACGCTGACGGCAACAAACGCAGCACCCGGCGGTGACTCCAACGACAAGTGAACGCAGCAGCCTGACGCAAATAGACTGCCCTCCCTTCTGCTACAGGGAGATCTCGACGCAGAGCCACCACCAGGCGAACTCTCCGGAGCTCATCCACGACCGGGAAAGCTGCAGAAAGCTTCATGGTGAGATCTGCACGCCTGAGATCTGCACATCCATGCTGGGACCGGCCGCTCTCACAGCTCCTTCACACGAGAGCGCACGCACCTCGTCCTCTCTCCATGACGGCGACCTCCAGGGCCGACGGAGAACACAGCGCGTGGACCTGAACACACCATGACCCGGCACGAGCGATGACCAACAACCTGAACAGGGATGACCATCGGCGCCGACTACGCTGATCTCCAGCAAGCTCCCTGACCCTGACTCGCCTCTACGGCGGACCTGCCATGCACTGAACCCCGCACGCACACTGGGGGGTTATGAGGACAGCGCACCATGCACGGGACAATACCGGCTCCACACAGACCGCCATCGTCCTTCGCCGCTGCACACAGAACCTTCAGGGCTGCTCACACACCTGAAGCACGCACGCAGCTCGCTCACAGGATTTTCTAATGGTCTCAGCCACGGCGCACAAGGGAATTCAGCCGCCTGCTGTCCCCGAGGGCTTTAGGGCTGCGCGCGCACCTAAAGTCAACACGCCAAGTCCCTCACACTGCTGCAGCTCCTTTTTTTCTTCATGGCCGCTAGAGGAGTCAGAGACAAATTTTTCTTCTTGCAGCTGCTGTGGACCTCCGCACGTTCAACGGGACAGCCCCTCAACATCGCGGATCCACAGGCAATTTTTGCGCGGCCCAGACAATTTCGCTGTCCCGGGCCGGCACTTGCTACCCCCGCCCCCCACCGCCGCCTGCAGCGAGCTTCCCCTGCAGCTCGCTCTCAAAGCCGGACTATCGAGGCCTCAGCTTCCCGCTGAGCCCTCTGGGGGGGAATGTATGGGTAACCCCCACAACAGACTGGGACAAGCAGAGCGCTCAGCTGGGGCAATTAGCAGAGCAATGAGATGTGTGTATTGAGTTCAATAGGCAGCCTCGCTTTGTCTAGCTCAGGCGCCAGTATTCCGCTGTTATGTATGACTTCCTGCTCTGTACTCAAATGCAAATGTCCCATGCCTTCCTGCAGTTTCTTTGATGATAACATGCCTTTCATGTATTGTCTGTAGTGGGGTATAAAAACTGCATTGCTCTGTAACTCTCTCTCTCTGACCACTGCTTCTGACGACACGCATTCTGTGTCTCCTCACGAGAGCCTGAGGACCCGCTCCAGCCCGCCTGCACAGGGCTGGAGTGAGTTCTATGATGGTGGGATGAATGATAATAAACTCCCTCAAAAACTCACAGTTCGCTGCCTATTATTCCATGCCGCCACAGTATGGATAAACAAACTGTTGGCTAAAGATACTAGATAAACAGTTTGAGAGTTGGAATTCCAGACAAAAGTAGCTATCAACAAACAGTCAACACTCAGCCAACTTTTCCATAAAATTATATACATTTCTTGTCAAAGTGTGTAAACCAAAGATAATGGATAAACAGAAACAATATGGTAACTATATTTTGATATAACCGTGTATTTAGAGCATAGCTAGGCCTGCTACATACGCTACATATTGTATCAATTGTTAGCTAAAAGTGTCTCCAAAATAATTCACTTGTTCTTTACCTCCTACTTAGGGGCTGTGGACACAGTGTTACAGAAACAACAGCACATGCACACGGCTCCACCTAAGGTATGAAAACTGCTGTTGTAACTATGCTGGGCCAGTAGGTGGCAGTGCGACTTTTTTATAACACCACTACAGCACACGTGGTTGCCACAGAGATAGAAGTGCTCATCGCTAGCCACCAGGCTAGTTTTAGGTGACCAAGTGTGAATGCCATATGGGTACTGATATAAAAACAAATACGCCTTAGAGCCACATAGGCATGTACTGCATTTTCTTCATTTTTGCGCAAGAAGTAGATTATTACATGAGAGTGTGCTCGTTATTACATGAGACAGTGCTCGTTGCCAGGTACAATGCCTGAGCATGGTAAAAAATTTAAGAAAATAAAAGATGCTCGGTTTTAACAATGTTATTAACTGATTTAAAGACTGATGTGACTGTTTTCAGCACCCAAGTATCCGACATTTCAAGACTTTCCATATGCAAGTGATTTTTGTTTTTCTTTCTTCTTATATTCATATGCGTTTTAAAGTGATCATTCACTGAGTTGTAACTGTGAGGAAGGCAATTTCAAACAGACAGGGTAGGTAATTTGAGAAGAGCTTATTTTTAATAATAACAATAATAAGGTTTAATAATACTAATACTATTACTACTATTAACAACAATAATTAATACTACTACTACTACTAGTTAATACTACTACTAGTAGGAATGGGCATATCGATACTCAAGTATTGATACTTCAATACCAGCTGGTCGATACTTTGGAGTCGATACTATTATGTATTTCTTCAATGTTCATATACTGTTATTATTGGGGCTCTTATTTGTGTGGTACAGGATGTCAGTCCCGGTTTCCGGTTCCACCATCTCCGGTGGTATAAGAGGGGCTGCTGGTAGGGGGCGATCTCTTCCGCCTTTCCTCTGCCAAGTGGCTGCATGTACGGTCGGGTGTACAGAGCCCAGCTTATTAATAAACAAGTGTTCAACTCCACTCCTGGCCTCATCCTTGTCTACAAGTTACAACATAACATTTGGCGATGAGAGGTAAACTCATGGAGGCGTGTGGAACATCAATTCGTCCATTCCTGGAGCTCCCAGGGGAGCCGTCTGTGCCGTGGCCTTGTTGGTATGAGGCTTTTCAGATGTACATGGTAGCGCTGGACCTGGGAAGAATGGAAAAGCTGTGAGCTTGTGTATTATTAGTACATAACCTGGGAATGGAGGGACAAAGAATGTTGGGCACGCTTGGAGATGCAGACACTTATGAAGAAGTGGTTGAGTTAATGGTCCGCCATTTCAGGGCGCCGGACAACATCATCGTTAGACAGCGCCGCCAACAGGTAAGCGAACCGATCCAGCGGTTCGTGTCGGACTTAAGGTAGTTGGCCGTTGGGTGCCGGTTTGGGCTGTTGGAAGAAGAAATGGTACGTGACCAGTTGGCGGAACACACCAACTGTGCTGCAGTCCGCTCCAAGCTGCTCACATTCTCGAGGGAATTGATGCTGACTGGGGCTGTTGAGTTGGCGCTACAGCTGGAAGCAGCAGATAAGCTAACTCTTGCCTGTGCAGCCATGCGGGATCTTGAACCTCCCGGCGAAAGGCGCTCACCGGGAGGTTCAAGATCCCCCATGGCTGCACAGGTAGTGGACCCGGACAGCGATGGGAGCATCGTAGACAACGTGGAGGAGGCCAACGCTGCACGGATGAGGTCTGCCCTGGGGAAGCCCAGGTGTATGGGTTGTGGGTCCACCAAGCACCGCTACAAGGCCAGAGAGTGTGCGGCAAGAGGGAAGTGCTGTGGAAATTGTGGCCGTCTCCATCATTTCGTGAGGATGCGCCAGTCAGCTGGACAAGAGAGCCCGCACAAAACTTCAGCGTCTCCCATTCCAATGGTAGTACACACGGTGTCCCTGAGTACCGATGGACACATGGGCTGCACGGTAATTTGCTGCTGTTGGATGGCTCATGGTGCCATCCCAATGAATTACGGCATGCTCCAAAGAAGACGGGTGGGCATGACCCCAGACGATTGGAGCGCTCGGATGTGTGGAGGAGAAGACGCTCCGAGGCGGAGGCGACCAGCTGTGGTCCGGAAAGCGGACTGCTGCCAGGGGTGGACTGATGGTGAAGGGTCTAGGGGGGGGGGGGGGCCACGGGTCATCCTCACCGAATCATTGGTGTGTTTTGTATGTTCAATTTTGTTTTGTGTTTGTAGTTCTGGGGATTATTTTCATATGGTATTTGGTATAGGAGACACGGCAGTACTTTTCTTTTATGGACTTTAATAGCATAGGCGGCAGAATAATCTGCCTCACCGTGTGGGGGGTAGGATGGCAGTCTACCCGTCCCCCCTAATTTTAGTTCTTTTGGTGTGAATGTCATAGGGCCCGTTTGGTGATTTTAGTTTGTTTATGTCTAGTGGATGATTCGGGTTCCAAATTGGGGTGGGTTGATTGTGTGTGTGTATTTTGGATTTTCTGCGGGGGGGGGGGGATATTATGTATTTGTTCAATGTTCATATACTGTTATTGTTGGAGCTCTTATTTGTGTGGTGTTGTGGATTTATGGGTTTATTAATGTTGGTACAGGTATTAATGTAAATATGAATGTGAGTAGGAATGAAAATTTATCTTCATTACACTCAGATCCTCGCTAAGGGCACCAGTCCAGATAACGGACAGTTTTATTAACAATTCTTTATTCGTACCAATTATGAATCAGTCTCAAAAAACCCTTGTAAGTTCTTGTCTCTGATGATCAAGAAGATGGACATGAAATCAAACAAAAACTCCCGTATGTCTTTCAGTGATTTAATAAGAAATGTCAGAATAGGTTAACATATTTGGATAACTTTTAAACAGAGAATTCAACATGTATCTTGGGCATCACAGACTGTTACTGAGTTACTCATGAATCAAGCATTTGTGGAACCAAATGAAGCATAGTTTAATTTGTCAGTACACTGGAAATTGAAAAACCATAAAATAGCATTGGTTAAAAAATGTGGATGCAATTCTATGAATAAAATGATGATTAACTATTTATAAAAATAGAAAATTGGTGTTATTCTGAAAAAGAACGTAGATTAAAGAAAGGACAACGTGCATTTTGAAATTCTGATGGAGGTTTGCATGACATTAAGTTTAAAAGAACTTATACCAGGAATATTCTGAAGAATTAAGTTAAAATTAAACAACAGACCGTCAGCCACAGAGTCAGATTACGTCCCTGGTGGTAGCAGGGCCCCCACGTGCCAACCTTGATTCAGCTGGATGTCCGTGGATTCTGTTGATGGAGAGGTTGATGGACAGATTCTCCCACAAGGCCGTGCTCCTGAGATCACAATCGGGCTGTTCTCCAGCAAACTGGGCGAAGTCTTCTTATATGCACTGAAAAAGGAATTAGTTTATTGTGCAAAGTCCGATCAGATAGTCAAATTGGGACAAAAACACGCCACAGACCTGACGTATGCGGCTTGAATGAGTTGGTTTAAGCTTAGAAAAAAAAAATGGAACAAAATCTTCTTGCACGGTGATTTAAAGAAAAAAAGATTAAAATAAGGAAAAATTGAACTTTAAAGAAAAGAACAGAATTTTCGCAGAGCATGACAGGCTCTGGGCCTTACTTGGAAGAGAGAAAAAAATGGAAGAGCAGAAGAGGCTCCTTACAGCTTGACCACTGCCCCAAACTCAGACTGAAACAAAGGGAAATAAAAATCAGTTTTTCTCGGGTGTGGCAGGATGGTTCTAAACTTCATGAAACCTGAGTTGAACAAATTATGTTTGAGCTTCGTTCAACAAAAAGTCATAAACTTGACCTAAAAAAGGTAAATGCAATAAAGCCTGGAGTTCTATTGGTCAGTAAAATGCAGCTATGGTCTCCTAAAGAAAGAAGAGGGGGAGAGACATTTGAGATGAGCAGTGAGATCCTCCTAAGGTATGTCCATCTATCCATTCATCCATCCATCCATCTTTTTCCACTTAATCCTTTTTGGGTCTTTCTTAAACTTTCGTCGTTGGCCTCCGTCGGTCTATGATGACCATGGAAGAGAATCCTAAACGTCTACTCTGCTGGAACAGCACCGCCTGTGGCTGAACAGGCGAAACCTTAAACCTAGTTTATTGTGGTTTTTCACCTGAACAGGTGAAAAACCTTAAACTTTTAGTGACTAAGATATTCTACTCAATAATCAGGGAACATATAATGTCATTGTAACTACATTGTAACTGTAATTAATTTGTAATAGTAAGCATGCAAGAATTAATTTCTTCCAGAAGATAAAGCAACACATATCAAATCATATCTGTAACGGCAGCAGCTGTGTTTGTTTGATCCATGTGAGAAACATGGCAATTCTTGTGACTGTTGCAATTTCCCCGCTATATATGTCAACAGTGACATCCTTTCTAGTATTTGACCTCTGGTTGTACAGCAATGCCTCCCAAAGATTTGTTTTGGCAGGTATATATATTCACAGCCTGGCTCTGTGTGCCAGGCAAAAGTTGTTTACTTTGTGTCTGGGGGAACCCCCAACCCGGAAATGACCTTTGACCTCTGGGGAATCCCTTGTGAATTCCCTACCTTTTTTTTTTTTTAATTTATTTATTCCCTCCATATTTTCTTTTAAAACCCAGGTTTGGAAATTTGTCCTTTGAGATTTAAGAATTATTGAAATAATTTGCCATCAAAAATACATGAGGTATAAGATTATTCACAACAGGAAGTAGACGATTTTGAGACTTCCTGCCCAGCAGAATAGGACAACGGACAGATTTCAGCATGGCTGGCTAAGACAGAAATCCAAAGCCATCCAGTTGCTTACCTCAGCCCAGGTAGGGTGAAACTGTCATAATGATGAAATAATCCCTCGTAGCCAATTATCTACCCGATATTTTGTGGATTGTTTGAGAGATGATGATATTTTTGAAGTTTGTTGAAGTGTGACTAGACCATGTGACTGTCAGGGGTAATCCATTGCCTATGTAACATTTCACCTAGTCTCCATGCATGTGCGAAAAACTGTAATAGTTGTGAAAAAGTAATTTTTGAAGCCTCATTTTGTGAATAGGGATGTATTTTTGACTTGAAGTAAATGCAGTATTGTTCTGGTCGATCACTGCTACAACTTCCGGCCTGCATGGCTTTGGTAGTTCATAGAAGTGCAAATCTGGCAGTCCTTATTTACTGGATGCCTAGTTCTAGTCAATTTTATTGTTATGTTTTTGAATTGACATCTTGACTTTAAATTAGCTGAAATACCAATTTACAAGGTATTTATTCCGGGCTATTAATTGCAGACAAATGTGAGAGCCTGCAAGGAATTTCTGCCCTCGGAAGGCTGCGACACGGCAAAGTGGTCAGTGAAATGTTTAACTCTGTTGAAATTTAATGATGGTTGTTTGAATATGCACATGTTCAAAGAATAGAAACTTTTGTGTGTTTCTAATATGAAAATCTGATGTGCACAAACCATACAATTTTAAATGTGGATTTGATAATCTGTTGTATTTGTTTACAGTAAATGCTGCATAATTTTTGCTGGTAGCTTTCTTGCAACAACTCAGTAAACCTAAGAAATCTATCAATTTGAGATCATAAATGTTTACATTTGTGTGTATGCAGTATGATTTAATTTCTGTAATACTAGAATTTTGTGTCCACAGCTAAAATAATGTTTCTTGTGTTTGATATGTTTCAGTCTTTACGGTGTTTGATGCATTAAAGTCAAAAGCAAGGACATTAAAGATGTGTCAGACATCAGTTATTGCACACCAAAATGCAGCTCATAATCCGGGGCCGGAACAATATCATTTTCTCCTTTGAATTCTTGGATGGAATATGGGTGGGCAATATAAGCTGCGGCTTCAGCCATCACCCATTTCTGATAACTCACGTGGAATTGTATAGTAGAAGGAGTCTTTGTCTAATTTGACCTTGTTGTTATATTATACAGTTTCTTTTAACCTGTAATGTACTATCCGAAATAAATTCATTCATTCATTCATTCATTCATTCATTCATTCATTCATTAAAAGCATTTGAAACCCATTGTCTGTCCCCAGAGTTCAACCAGGTCTTCAGGAGCAGATACTGTCTTGAGAGAACGCATATGAGTTAACTTATTAGTCCATAATGCATAAAATCCACTGCAAAGAGAGCAATTAAATATTCCTGATTCGTCCACCAGATGGCACTGTGAAACTGTCTGGTTGATTCCCCACACGTCTGGATCATGTCAACCATAAATCTGTCAATTCGAACATTCCTTTGTCAAAGAGCAGAAAGGGGAGGATGACTAAGTTTTGGAGAAGAGATTAACTTCCACTTTATGGCTGATGGCTAGTGTTACAGCCCTGGTCCTTGGATGAGAGAGGCAGTTCATGGCCAGACTTTTGAGTTGAAACAATTTTCTTCAGCAAAGAATTATTTTATAAACTGGAACTTCAGGTTAACGCTACAGTGATATGGGATGACGGCCCCGGTTTCTGGTTCCGCCATCTCCGGTGGTATAAGAGGGGCTGCTGGTAGGGGGGTGGTCTCTTCTGCCTTTTCTCTGCCAAGTGGCTGCATGTACGTTCGGGTGTACAGAGCCCAGCTTAATAATAAACAAGTGTTCAGCTCCACTCCTGGCCTCATCCTTGTCTACAAGTTACGACATAACAGATATTTTTTAAAATATCGCAATACCACTATGTTAATACAAAATGTGAAATTTGTTTTCACTTCTGAGAGTTTTAGGCATTAAATTTATATGTGAAAACCAGTGAAAAACCAGCCCAGGCATATTTTAAAGATGGTCTGCTGTGTCACATGATCATGGCAGCCTATCAGATGTCAGAGCCAAAGACTCACTGCGCACTGCGCAGCCAAGCACTCACTCCCATGCAGAGTGAACTCAGTAGTGTCGGGGGTGGCAGAAGAAGTATTACTTCTGAAATGTTACACCATTCATCCAAATTCTATAGTGATACCAATCAGCATAAAATTTGAAAAATAAACAAAATAAGCACTATCTAGGTTTGTAAAATAACAGTGTAAAAATAAAATAAATAAATTAAAATTCATTTTAAGTCTTAATTATTTTATTATAATTAAAAAATCATTTTATTTTTATTTTACTTTGCTCACTGTTCTATTTTATTGTCATTTTATAAGCATTTCTTTCAAGTGTTGAACTTAAACCATGCTACACTGCATTGATGCAGTAATTCCAGCGGAAGGCTTCGGGCCCTGATGGCATCTCCGCTAGGACCCTGAGGACCTGTGCCAACCAACTAGCTCCGGTACTGAAACACCTGTACAACCTGAGCCTGAGTCTGGAGAGAGTACCGGTGCTGTGGAAGACATCTTGCCTGGTTCCTGTCCCCAAGAAGTCACCTCCATCGGATCTGAATGACTACCGACCAGTTGCCCTCACATCTCATGTGATGAAGGTCCTGGAGAGACTGGTCTTAGCCCACCTGAGGCCGCAGGTGGAGACGTGGCTGGACCCTCTGCAGTTTGCATATCAGCCCCATTTAGGAGTTGAAGATGCTGTCATCTACCTGCTGCAACGAGCCCATCTGCACCTGGATGGTGGAGGAGACACTGTGAGAATCACTTTTTTTGATTTCTCCAGTGCCTTTAACACCATCCAGCCACTGCTGCTGGGCGAGAAGCTGCGGGTGATGGGGGTTGACAGCTCTGTGATCTCCTGGATTACCGACTACCTGACAGGCAGACCTCAGTTTGTCCGGCTGGGCAATGTCTTGTCTGGAGTGGTGGCTAGTGATACGGGAGCACCACAGGGGACTGTGCTCTCTCCTTTTCTTTTTACCTTATACACCACGGACTTTCAGTACAACACTGAGTCATGCCACCTGCAAAAATTCTCTGATGACTCAGCTGTTGTGGGGTGTATAAGAGGAGGAGAGGAGGGGGAGTACAGGGCACTGGTAGACAGATTTGTGGAGTGGACGGAGCAGAATCACCTGAGGTTGAATGTCAGCAAGACCAGGGAGATGGTGATTGACTTCAGGAAGAGGAAGACTCCTTTTCAGCCACTGCAGATTGGGGGGGAGGATGTGGGAGTGGTTGAGGACTACAAATATCTGGGTGTCAGGATCAGCAGCGGGTTGGACTGGAGATCCAACGCCGATGCTGCGCACAAGAAGGGGATGAGCAGACTCTACTTCCTGAGAAAGCTGAGATCCTTCAACGTGTGCAGCAGGATGCTGGAGCTTTTCTACCAGACTGTTGTCGCCAGCGCCATCTTCTTTGCTGCGGTCTGTTGGGGTAGCAGTATCAGAGCCAGAGATACCAACAGACTTGACAAGATTATCAAGAGGGCTGGCTCTGTAATTGGTCTCAGACCGGAGACCTTTGAGACAGTGGTGGAGAGGAGAACACTAAATAAACTGCGATTCATCATGGACAATCCTGATCACCCTCTCCACCACACACTAGATAGACAGCGAAGCACTTTCTCCAGTAGACTACTACAGCTTCGTTGTTGAACGGCCAGGTACAGGAAATCTTTCCTGCCGTATGCAATTTCACTGTACAATAACTCACTATGATGTTGTATTCTGGTCATAGCTATGCTGCCACACTGCATCTTACAGACTAACTGGTACCTCACATTTCACTCTGCTCCTGATAGTCCTTCTTTGTGCAATGGGATGATTCATGTGTTTATACAGGTCATCATATATTAAGCTGTGATGTATATAGGTTCTATAGTCGTGTTAGTTTTTTACTTTCCATGGGTAATCCCTTTGTCTGTCGTGTGTGTTTCTGTTGTTTGGCTGTCAACTGTCATGCTGCTGCTACACTGTAATTTCCCAGTTTGGGATCAATAAAGTACATCTATCTATCTATCTATCTATCTATCTATCTATCTATCTATCTATCTATCTAATTCATACAAAAGGAGCCCCAACCAAGTATTGAGTGTGTACATAGACATACTTTTCAGTCAGCCAACATTTCTATTAAAAAAACATTTTTTAAAATTAATTTTATGAAATATTCTAATTTTTTGAGAAACTGAATTTGGGGTTTTCATGAGCTGTAAGCCATAACTATCAAAATTAAAAGAAATAAACACTTGAACTACATCACTCTGTGTGTAATGAAGCTATATAATATAGGAGTTTCATTTTCTGAATTGAATTACTGAATTGAATAAACTTTTTGATGACATTCTAATTTATTGAGATGCACCTGTATATCGTGTATTGCAATAAAACCCTAAATGTATCGTGATATATGTTAAAAGCCATATCGCCCAGCCCTAGTCAGCGCATTGTCTGTTTTTTACACTTTGCGTCACGCCATCTAATTACCAGTAGACAGTGTTCCCGCTATGCGCTAGGAGGAGGTGGCTCATGTCAAAGAGGTGTGGCGGCATGCAATCTCAGGCACAGTACTTGTATGGTGCATGTTACGCCAATGCCCTTTTGATCAGGAAAAAGTTAGTCTGTCGTTAGAAGCGCATTGTTTAATGCTATTTCAGTGGTGTGTTTTGAAATCGCGCAGCTCTGGAGCTCATGAGGAAACGGCACATGCTGGGTTTTTCTGTTATTTTAATGGAGAGAGTTGTAACAGTCATAACATAATTGCCTGTCATTATGCCTCCGTGAAAACTGAGGCATACGGTAATCAGTCAATGTGTCTGTGTGTGGGTGGTTGTATCTGTCCATCTGTCTGTTACCAGCTTTTCAGCTTGCCTGGTCAAAATTAAGTGCAACTAAAGGCTTGTATCATTGTATGACCATATTTTCTCGATTTTTAATTTGAAAGAATTTCGAGACAAGGCTTTGTTTTCGAAATAAACACAAATTTAACTCACCTTTTCCATCAATGGAGCTGGGAAAAAAGGTATTGTAATAACTATGCTGGGCCACTAGAGGTGGCAGTGCGACCTTTTTTACAGCACATGGATGACTTCCTGTCACAGTCGATCTCTAGCTGAGAGATCAATAGCGTTTACTGAAAAAAAAACCACATATACAGCAACTATACCATTTATTCATCACATTGATTGGTTTCACACTGGTTTTGCTGTTTAGTTTTGCAGAGGAAGGATGAGGTGTTTTTGTCCTGGAGTTTTCAGTTCATCTGTAAAACCTACAAGTCCCAACATTCCTTGCCTCAAAAACATGGCGGACCACAGCAGACGGCTATGCGGAGGAAAAAGCATTTAAGAGAAAGTTTTACGCTTAAATTATGCAGTGATTTCAATATTAAAACACTAATGATTCCTACAACTGCAATATTTGATCCTTAAAGTGTCATGTTTGCCCCTACGGGGTGGAAACAACCCAGGCACTGGACTGCGAGCTTGTGAGTTTTATTAAAGAATGACGAACATACGAGCAATAAGGTGAACAGACTATAATATTACAATGAGGAGAGAACTTACAAACAAGGCGTGCCAGAGCGAGATTGGGCTCTGGCGGAGACGAGAGAAATGTTCCTTGTGGAGACAACATACCCGTCAAGTGATACGGTTTCGCCGTATTTTAATACGGGGAAAATGCAATTTTAGCAAATACGGGCATATTGCCATTTCTGTATTCCAAAAAGAAAAATATACAGCGAAAAAAAAAATTATTGAGAGAACCTAAAATCAACTGAACAGTAATTCGATGCCTGGCGAAACTGAGCGCACCTAAGCAGTCTTTTTGTGATTTTCAAAATGGCTTCATGCAGCGCGCCGCCGGCGAAGAAAACAAAGCTTGAAGAAAAGGGAAATCGAGGGACTGGACGTCACCGAAAAGAATGGGAGAGTCCGAGCTTCGAGAAGGGAAAATACGCTGGATGGATAAAGGCTTCTCCAGAGGGCCCTACACACTCCTTCTGTGTTCCATGTAGGAAGAGCATAAAAGTGACTGCATCGGGGATTTTCGACCTGAAGTCGCACTTCGCTACACAGGGCCACAAAAACTGTGTAGCCAAATCGAAAACGTATTGATGGATGGATGAACATTTTCAGCCAGTGAGAGAATCGACGCCTTCCAAATCCAATGCATCACTAGCAGAAGTGATGTTTTGTCATTTTGTGTCAGAACACAATCTGCCCCCATTGGTAGCAGATCACTTCAGTGATTTGGTGTCAACATTGTTTCCTGAAATTGTTTCCTAAGAACTATATTCAGAATTATTCTTATTGTGTACTTTCAAATTAAGCAATCTACCTTGTGCTAATGTAAATTTGAAAAATATTGTTTTTTTTAAAATTTATTTTATTTATTATTAATATTATCATTTATTTTTTTAAAATTTATTTATTTATTTATTTATTTTTTTGTGCTACTTGGCTTATTATTTTCACATTACCAAAAAGTTACGGCTCAAGATTGTGTCCATATAAGTGTACATTTGAATAAATATGTTTGAAATAGTTCATGTTGCAATTGTTGTTGTTTGTTTGTTTTTTGTTTGTTTGTTTTTTTTGCTTCAGTTTTCTTTCATCTGCCGATAAAAACAGTTTTTAAGTACTCAGTACAGGTGTGAAAGCCCCCCAATAAGGGAGGCATGAGGTATGCCTTGACAGGTATGAGACAAGGCAGTGACAATAAACATGATAAACAATCTCGCTTAAATAGGGATCAGACTTCATCAGCATAACAAATAACAGGTGCGGGCACCTGCACGAGCAGGAGATGGTGAAGATACATAATTGGAATCACCTGAGGTGGTGAGAGGAGGGCAATGTCAACTGACAGACTGCAGGGCACACCCACGCATGGCTGCACAACCCTGACAGCTGTCAACAGAGACAGGAGAACACTGGGAGCACAAAATAAAATAACATACTCGAATATACAAATCAAAAACTACAGAAATAAACACAACAGGAAAATGGCAAACAGAACATTAATACGTACAACAGATAAATATCAACACAGGGAAAAGGACCACGAGGCTGGGTCTGGCAGAACCTCCAGCCCAGCTCGTGACATAAAGGTTATGTTATGTCACATTTTTTTTCCAATGTCTGATTTTTTTTCCCCGTATGGGGACTGCTTGGTTCCATTAATTTAACCTGTTAAATAGTCTTCTGTAAAGTTCAACTGATTTTTTTTAAGTCTTAATACTAATGTCAGTAATATAAATACACCATAGTGTGACATGCTTCATTCACTCACTTTAAAATGATTCACTCACTAAACCAAGCAATTTATTAAGCTGAGGAGAAACATGACATCTGTATTTTTTATATATATCACATCTGTAACAATAATCACATTTTAATGCTGTTTTTCTTTCCTCTTTGTCTCTCTGAGGTCCACGGTGGTGAACGTGAGGATCAGCAGTCAGAGCAGCCATGAAGATAACAAGGTGGAAGCTAAATAAGAATATTACATGCTTACTGTCTATACCAGAAACTGCTACTGTATTTCAATAAATTAATATTTGGAGAAACTTAGTTTTTTGCAAGATTATTTAAGAAACTCTCAATATTCATTACACATAAGTGCGAAACATTCCAAACTGTTCTGATTTAATATTCATAATTATGCTTTTACTTTTGGAAATTTTGATATGTACACCTGTTATTGCACGGTATTGTGTAACTAACTATACATGCATTCAGTTAATAAAATCTGTTACTCCAACATTTTTCTTTGTGCTCCTAATTTTATTCTTGTACTTCTGTATTTTTATGACTTGGCGCAAAGGCAATGTAGGCATATGGTAATCACTCCATGTGTCTGTGTATGTCTGTCTGTCTGTCTGTTACCAGCTTTCAGCTCACCTGCTCAAAATCAACTGGAACTAAAGGCTTGTATCATTGTATTGCCCTATTTTCTTGACTTTTAAATTGCCACAATTTCCAGATAATGCTTTGTTTTCAAAATAAACACAAATTTGACTCACCTTTACCATCAATGCAGCTGTGAAAAAAGCTATTGTAATAACTATGCCCGCCCACTATAAGTGGCAGTGTGACTTTTTTTTTACAGCCCCCCATGCTACCATGCCACAGGCACTGAGGCATCAGCACCTTGGTGCTTTCATTTTATTTATAATATGATCACATACTAAATCCATCCATCATCATCCATCCATCCATCCATCCATCCATCCATCCACCTTCTACCACTTAATTCTTTTCGGGTTGTGGGAGGCTGGAGCCTATCCCAGCATCTTTGAGTGAGAGGCAGGGTACACCCTGGATAGATCGCCAGTCCATCACAGTGCCGACACAGAGAGACAGACAACCATTCACTTTCACATTCATACCTAAGGACAATTTAGAATCCCCAGCTGATGCCAATTAACCTAACCTGCATGTCTTATGCCTGTGGGAGGAAACTGGAGTACTCAGAGTTAACCCATACAGACACGGGGAGAACACGCAAACTCCACACAGAAACACCACCAATGATGAGTGGGTGGGATTGAACCCACAATGGTCAGGAGTGGAATCGATCCCGTGACCTTCTTGTTGTGCTGCCACAGTGCTAACCACTGGATCACCGAGCTGCCCCACATACTCTGAATGGTGGCCTAGAGGTAGAGTATCTGCCCTACAACCGAGAGGTCGGGGTTCAAGTCCTGGCTGGGTCATGCCAAAGACCATATAAAAGTGGAACTTTATATGGTATGGTGAATGAGCACCAAGCCGTTCAGCTTGGTGCTCAGCAAAAATGGAATGGAAGAGGGAAATGTAGGCGATGGTGGCTCAGGAGATAGAGCGGGTTGTCCAATAACCAGAGGGTTAGCAGTTTGAATCCTGCTCTCCCCAGCTATCCTGCTGTTGTGTCCCTGGGCAAGACACACACTAAATATTTTTTGAATCCATCCACACTCTCATTTTAATTACAGATTTACTGTTGGAGTCTATAAATTCAGGCATTAATGTATGATTTTTTTTGGGATGAATGAATGAACAGGCAGCATGTGAGCATTGTGGCGTGGATGCAACACATGGGGGGAGACGTGTTAGTCTGAAGATTTTTATTCCATCCACATATTTGTTTCAATCACAGACTTATTAGGCATTAATGTATGATTTTTTTAGGGGAATAAATGAATGAACAAGGAGTGTGCAGCATTTTTACTTTTCACTGTAACTTCCCAGAGAGACAGGAGATGAGTCCACATCTGCTTCAGCTGCGCGCCCCCGAGTTTACAGCCAGGACAAGGCCACCCGCACCGCGCCTACTGTTGCAATTCTCCCCCATCAAGCACCCTTGACTATCACCCGAGAGCCCCTGGGAGGGACCACAGGGAGCAGGCTTGCTTTGTGGTGACCTCTTATTTGAAAATGTTTTATCCACTAATCTGTCGTGTGTTGAGTCATCATATCATCAGGATAGTCAGACTGTGGGTGGAATTAAAGGATGCACTTAAAGTGCACTCTAACCTTTACAGGTGAACTTAATTTGACCTTCTCTAACCTTTTGAATGCCCATATCCAACTGTTCAGAATTTCAGTACTTTTTGCATAACTTGCTGTTCTCTAGCAAGGTGCTTAACAGCAAAATTCACAACAGGTGTTTGAGCCATGAATTGACCAATAAATTTTCTGGTTAAATTAGAATTGGTATTTAAGCAGTCCTCTTCATTATACTGTTCACATTTTGACATCATGAGACCAAGATGACACCTAACAATTGATCAACAGTACCTCGCCATTACAAGGCTTCAAACAGGATGTTCTCAGAGGAAAGTGGCCACTGAGCTTAGAGTGTCACAAAGTGTCATCAGCCAGTTGCAACTGAGATACAGAGAGACTGGAAGAGTCACAGAAAGGCATAGAAGTGGATGTCCTTTGGCCACATCCCACGCTGATGACCACTTCATTGTGAACAGTGCCCTGCGGAACTGGATGATGAATGCCACTCAACTCCAGGCACATTTAAGGGAGGTGAGAGGCACCCAAATGTCACATCAGACCATTCAAAACCGTTTACATCAGCATGGTCTGCATGCTAGGCGTCCTGCAAGGGTACCTGACCACACCACTAGGCACAGGCATCACTGTCTTGCATGGGCCAGGAGCATTTATGCTGGACAAGGGACCACTGGACCTCAGTGCTGTTTTCTGATGAAAGTCGATTCATGTTGAGCAGAAATTATGGCCGCCAGCGATGTTGAAAACGCCAAGGAGAGCACTATGCATTAGCCACTGCTGTCACCAGACGAGCCTTTGGTAGTGGTGGTGTTACAGTCTGGGCAGGTGTGTCTAGTCAATACAGAACTGTCCTACACCTTGTGAATTGTACAGTGACAAGCCGATACTACCTGAATAACCTCATTATGCCTTGGTGAAAATGGAGGCATACAGTAATCAGTTATCAGTTAATGTAGTCTGTGTGTGTGGTTGTATCTGTCCATCTGTCTGTCTGTTACCAGCTTTTCAGCTCGCCCAGTCAAAATTAAGTGCAACTAAAGGCTTGTATCATTGTATGACCATATTTTCTCGACTTTTAATTTGCCAGAATTTCAAGATAAGGTTTTGTTTTTGAAATAAACACTAATTTAACTCACCTTTACCATCAATTAAGGCGGGAAAACGGTATTGTAATAACTATAATATTCATCACATCGATTGTTTTCACACTGGTTTTGCCGTTTAGTTTTGCAGAGGAAGGAAGAGGTATTTTCTTCCTGGAGTTTTCAGTTCACTAAAAACTACAAGTCCCAACATTCCTTGCCTCAAAAACATTTGAGGGGTTGGTTAGAGCACCATGCTGATGCCTGTCCAAAATTAAGCAAATGTAAATAAAGTCTTTGACAAGCGTTTGTGTTGTAATTATTAAGGCCCGAGCCACTGACAATGTCATTGGGCGAGAGCACTTTTGTATCTGTTAGTATTTTTTTTCTTCTTCTCCATCTGTGATCTCATTTTTGGGGTAGTCAGCGTGCATGAAAACTCACCATTTTTTGCAGGAACCTCAAGACCGGCAAAAAATTTAATATTTTGGAGGAAATATGAATGACCCCATAAAAATGGCTCTACAGCGCCACCTAACATGTGAAGTCAATGGGAAGCAGCACACGCTTACTTTCGTGTAGAAAGATGAAAATTGGGTGAGATGTTTATCATGTCAAGACATGCAAAAAACTTCATAGAAGTGATGGTCTACACCCAACAGGAAGTAGGCCATTTTGGCAGGAAGTGGCAGTGTCCTGATTTCCAGCCCGCGCATTTGATCGAACTTGTCCTAGGGTTTTAGTCCCATTGAGCTCATTTGTGGTGACAATCATCTATACCCATGTGCCATTAAAAGTTAATTAAAACTTTTCTAAAAGCTCAACGGTTTGGTCGTTGGGGCATGGCAAAGTTTGATATCTCGCCATGACAATTCCATGACCATTCTGATGGCAATAACTCTGGTATGTGTTGTCAAATTTCAACCAAATTCAATATAATGGATATTAGTCCAATTCCAAACAGTTTTATAGAACAATATTCGTAGAAATCTACAGCGCTACCTATAGGAGGCAGAAAGTTTTGATCAGAAAGTTTGCATCATATTGTTTTTTTAATACATTGGGAATGGAATGTTGGAGTGGCACCAAGATATGTATGATGTATACAGGTATGCCTCTGAACAATTATAGCTATGAATATTCATCAGTACCAATAGCGCCCTCTCTTGGAGACATGAAGGTTACACCACAGGCTTTCTAGAATAACTCTCAGATAAATAGTCTGATTGGTACAATTTTTGTTGACACTCATTTATACCCATATGCCATCAATAGTTGTTGAAAACTTTTCCAAATGCCTGATGGTTTGGCGGAAGGGGCGTGGCCAAGTTTGCGATATCACCATTGAATGAATGAATTTATTTATTTCGGATAATACAGTACAGGTTAAAGAAACTGTATAATATAACAACAAGGTCAAATTAGACAAAGACTCCTTCTACTAAACAATTCCACGTGAGTTATCCGAAATGGGTGATGGCTGAAGCCGCAGCTTATATTGCCCACCCATATTCCATCCAAGAATTCAAAGAAAAAAGAGTAAACAAGACAAGAGTGATTACAATTTAGAGCAAAGCTAAGACAAAGTGTGACTGAGAGAGAAAAAAAAAAAAAAAAAAAAAAAAAAAAAGGTCATTGCCCTTCCAATGGCTATAACTCTGGCATACATTGACTGATTTCAACCAAATTTTGTGTGGTGAATAGGTAGCCAATACTGATAATTTCTATAATAAAGAATGACACATAGCAACAGCACCCCCTACCGCCAATGGACAGGAAGTTGTCATAACTCACACGTAGACTGTCCGAGTGCCACAAAATTTCATATATATGATACTAGTCAGACCCAGAAAAAATTTATGTAACAATAACAAACATAGCTACGGTGCCCCCTAGGGAAAAAAAAAACAAAAAAACAAAACAACCCCCCCCCCAAAGCTTTATAACTCAAGCATACTTTGTCCAAATTTAGCCAAATTTTGTGTGGTGGATCAGTAGCCTACATTGAACCTTTGTATAATGAACAATGACACATAGCTATAGCACCCCCTAGCAGAAAAAAGCCTTATAATTCTGAAATACTTTGTTCAAATTCAACTAAATTTTGTGTGGTGCATGGTTAACCAATAATGAACCTTTGTATAATGAACAGTTACACAGAGCTACTGCTAATGCACAGGAAGTTGTCAATAACACACATAAATGGTCCAAGTGGAGCCAAACAATATATATGATCGTTGTCCTACCTAGAACAGATTCATATGACTATACCACATATAGCTAGAGCACCCCCTCAGGTAAAAAAAAACAAAACAAAACATTTATAACAATAGCATACCTTGTCTAAATTCAAACAAATTTTCTGGTGAAATTTTCACCAGAAGTAGCCTTTAGGTTGTGTATAAACTTATTAGAATTTTTAGGTAATCCACAAGTTCATACCTCAACCAAGGCCCTATCTTGCAATGTACAGATGTATGGACTGATGATGGATGGCAGTTTGGACGGATGGATGGACGAATGGACTGACGAACTGCTGGATGGCGGATGGATGGGCATATGGCGTATGGACGGATGGACAAAGAGCGGGAGGGAGGGAGTTGGGGATGGAAGAATGTAGCCTGGATGGAGTTACACGCGCTGAGTGGCAAGGCCGAGGTCTAGTGAGGACGCGGGGGCCCGTTTATTGCTGCTTTCAGCTTTAATTTATATTTGTTTTTCATACAGTTACTCGGGGAGTAACAACTGTATGACTGTATTCAACAGCTGTATGGCAACTGTATTCCACGGCTGGACTAAAGTGGCCAACTGGTGGAAAAGTCGGTGGAGAATTGGCATTTGCCGCTCTGCCGAGACCGGCCAACCACTGGCCACTTTTCGATCTTGCTGTCTATCTATAGCAGATCACTACAGCAGACGCCTGCGTGGAGTACGTTTTGGGCTTAAATTATGCAGCAATTTCAATATTAAAACTCCAATAACTCCAACAACTGCAAAACTTGAGTCTTAAAGCTTGTTAAGTCACATTTTTCTTCCAGTGTCTGATTTTTTTTTCCTGTATGGGGACTGCTTGGTTCCATTACTGTAAGTTAACCTGTTTTCTAAATAGTTTTCTCTAAAGTTCAGCTGATTTTTTTTAAGTCTTAATACTAATGTCAGTTATACAGTATCTCACAAAAGTGAGTACACCCGCCACATTTTTGTAAATTTTTTTTATATCTTTTCATGAGACAACACTGAAGATATGACACTTTGATACAATGTAAAGTAGTCAGTGTACTGTTTGTATAACAGTGTAAATTTGCTGTCCCCTCAAAATAACTCAACAAACAGCCAATAATGTCTAAACCACTGGCAACAAAAGTGAGTACACCCCGAAGTGAAAATGTCCAAATTGGGCCCAAAGTGTCGATATTTTCTGTGACCGCCATTATTTTCCAGCACTACCTTAACTCTCTTGGGCATGGAGTTCACTAGAGCTTCACAGGTTGCCACTGGAATCCTCTTCCACTTCTCCATGATGACATCACGGAGATGGTGGATGTTAGAGACCTTGCGCTCCTCCACCTTCCATTTGAGGATGTCCCACAGATGCTCAATAGGGTTTAGATCTGGAGAGCAGTTCATCACCTTTACCCTCAGCGTCTTTAACAAGGCAGTGGTCGTCTTGGAGGTGTGTTTGGGGTCATTATCATGTTGGATTACTGCTCTGCGACCCAGTTTCCGGAGGGAGGGGATCATGCTCTGCTTCAGTATGTCACAGTACATGTTGGCATTCATGGTTCCCTCAATGAACTGTAGCTCCCCAGTGCCGGCAGCACTCACGCAGCCCCAACCCACGACACTCCCACCACTATGCTTGACTGTAGGCAAGACACACTTGTCTTTGTACTCCCCACCTGGTTGCCGCCACACACACTTGACAACGTCCCAACCAAATAAGTTTATCTTGGTCTCATCAGACCACAGGACATGGTTCCAGTAATCCATGTCCTTAGTCTGCTTGTCTTCAGCAAACTGTTTGCAGGCTTTCTTGTGCAACATCTTTAAAAGGGGCTTCCTTCTGGGACAACAGCATGCAGACCAATTTGATGCAGTGTGCGGCGTATGGTCTGAGCACTGACAGGCTGAACCCCCCACCCCTTCAACCTCTGCAGCAATGCTGGCAGCACTCATATGTCCATTTTCAAAAGACAACCTCTGGATATGACACTGAGCATGAGCACTCAACTTCTTTGGTTGACCATGGCGAGGCCTGTTCTGAGTGGAACCTGTCCTGTTAAACTGCTGTATGGTCTTGGCCACTGTGCCGCAGCTCAGTTTCAGGATGCTGGCAATCTTCTTATAGCCTAGGCCATTTTCATGTAGAGCAACAATTCTTTTTTTCAGATCCTCAGAGAGTTCTTTGCTATGAGATGCCATGTTCAACTTCCAGTGACCAGTATGAGAGAGTGTGAGAGCGATAACACCAAATTTAACACTTTAACACACCTGCTCCCCATTCACACCTGAGACCTTGTAACACTAACGAGTCACATGGCACCAGGGAGGGAAAATGGCTTATTGAGCACAATTTGGACATTTTCACTTAGGGGTGTACTCACTTTTGTTGCCAGTGGTTTAGACATTAATGGCTGTGTGTTGAGTAATTTTGAGGGGACAGCAAATTTACACTGTTATATAAGCTGTACACTGACTACTTTACATTATATCAAAGTGTCATATCTTCAGTGTTGTCCCATGAAGAGATATAATAAAATATTTACAAAAATGTGAGGGGTGTGCTCATTTTTGTGAGATACTGTACATGTGATTTCTTAGTTTTATATTTTTAATAAATTAGCAAAAATCTCAAAAAACTTTTTTTTTTTTTAGATTGTCATTATAGGGTATTGTGTGTAGAATTTTGAGGGAAAAAATGAATTTAATCCATTTTGGAATAAGGCTGTAACATAACTAAATGTGTAAAAAGTGAAGCATTGTGAATACTTTCCGAATGCGCTGTAATATCACTGTAGCGTGAACCTTTTTCATTTTCCATAAATTTCACCCGAAAGCCAAATATCCCTAACTTTCTGTGAGTAATACACACACACACACACACACACACACACACACACACACACAAAGTGTAGATCAAAATTAGAGAACAGTGTATTAATACCTCATTTATTCTGAAATATTGTTATTCATTGTTCAGAATTTGACAGAATATCAGCTGTGGCTATACCACTGCTGTATTAGCATGTTTAAAAAAAAATAACCAAGGCACTTCAAACACAAACATTTATTTTGTAAAAAACACAATGAGCAAAATTAGACAACAGCAACCACTGTGTCAGAAGAGAATATTTAAACAATGTCTTTTGGGGGGTTATAGCATTCAAAAATTAATAGAGAGGGTAGAGGCCCTTACCCATCTGCACCCACAGGACAAAAAAAGTCACTTTGCATCCCACACTGAACAATTCATCCTTTACTTTTTTTTTTTTTTTTACATTTTTCACTCCATTATTGGGTAAGGTTAGGAAAATGTTAGCACTAGGCTTCACCTCTAATGGTTAAACAGATATAAAGAAAGAGAAAGTGGCAGACAAATGTTACAGTGCTGGCAGACAGGCTTTGTAAAGGTGTAAACGCCACATATCCAGTGCGTGTGAAAAATGTTATTTCCATGTGTATGCATATTTTCTCAAAATGAAAAACTGTGCATTAGTATGTTTTTTAGGTGAGACTGGGCTGAGTGTGTTATGTCCACAAACTTGGGAAAGATGATTGACTGATTGGCTGTGCTGGAACTGAACTTTATTACACAAATGTTAATGATACAGTACATGTGACTGCGCACTGAACTCCTATCTGTGCCTATTAGTGAGCGTGCCGAGTGTGCCAGCAGAAGCTCACAAGATGGCTGACTCCCTACTATAAAGGTCGGCGTGATGACGTCACTGGCTGGTGCCGTCATCACGCCACTCACTGTTGTAAATTCCCTTTACAACAGAGTGAACTAATGAAACAATGAAAATTTGAACTTTCGGCTCTACTTGATCTATTTTCTTACCAGGTTAATTACTTCTTTAGGGTAAGACAGTAAAATTAATGTTGTTTAAAATGAATACCCATGCGTTTTGAAGCAAAAACATATTAAATCAAATCTTTAGCTGGACTAGCGGCACATTCTTGGCAGATAGAGGTATTATCAGCGGCAAGGACAGTCCAAGACAAACTGACTCCAGTATCTGTTGCAGTGACTGACCAGATGATAGGTTTGTTTATCTCTGCTCTTTGTGTAGTGCATGTCATGATGCACCGACTGGCAAAAGTCCACCACAGACCTTGCGACAGATGTACTTGTCTGCCAAGATGTCCAGTCTCACCTCATGTAACTGGGAGTGGTCCACCACAGACCTGTGGCAGATATTGTTTTTAGTTCTGTCAGGATGCCCAGTTTCACCCTCCACACCCTCTGAAGGGTCGGGTTGCCGGTTGAGTCGCCGATGGCCTGACCCATGAGACAGGTAGTACCGGTTTTCATGGTTATCCGATAACCATGAAAACCATGCCCAGTAAGTGCCCAGTAAGTAAACATGTAAACATGCCCAGTAAGTAAACCAATGCCTGACCTGACATGAAGGTTAAGGCAATTGCCCGTCAAAATGTCTCTGCCTGAGCTTATCCATCCATCAATCCATCCATCCATCTTCTACCGCTTTTCCGGAGGTCCGGGTCGCGGAGGCAGCAGTTCAAGCAGAGAAGCCCAGACTTCCCTCTCCCCAGCCACCTGCTCAAGCTCTCCAGGGAGGATACCAAGGCGTTCCCAGACCAGCTGGGAGACATAGTCTCTCCACTGAGTCCTGGGTCTGTCCCGGGGTCTCCTCCCAGTGGGACGTGCCTGAAACATCTCAAGTGGGAGGCGTCCAGGAGGCATCCTAATCAGATGCCCATACCACCTCAACTGACTCCTTTCAATGTGGAGGAGCAGCGGTTCTACTCTGAGCCTCTCCCGGATGACTGAGCTCCTCACCCTATCTCTGAGGGTGAGTCCAGCAATCCTACGGAGAAAGCTCATTTCAGCCGCTTGTATCCGCGATCTTGTTCTTTCGGTCATTACCCAAAGCTCGTGACCATAGGTGAGAGTAGGAACGTAGATTGACTGGTAAATCGACAGCCTTGCTTTAGAACTAAGCTCCCTCTTCACCACAACAGACCGGTACAACGTCCGCATCACGGACATACGGACGTTGTACATACTTATACATACTTTTGAATAAATTATAATGAAATGATTTCTGATTATTGGCATTAGTTTGCAGTGCAATACAATAAAACAAAAAGTCTGCAACTTATTTAAAAAACAGGTGTTGTAAAAAGTTGGTGCAGTGGTGCAGGGTCAAGATCAATAAAATTCTCCAGTGATTAATTAAAGCTGCATATTTTTCTCTTTATAAAGGTCTTATTAATTTGTCATTCTGCATTCAGAACAACATAAAATCTCACAAAAAGCTTGATTGTGCTGGGAACTTCTAAAATTTGCAGCCTGCATTCATCACTAGCAAATATCAAAGCCATGCATCAAATAATGAATACTCAAATGATTCACATTATGGGACAGTGTTTGTCTAGCAGTTTCAAAATTATTAATAACGCTAATATATTTTGCCATTAAAAGAGTTCCCACAAATGAAAAATCTCACATGTTGAGTTCAGTCTAAAGTATTGTCCCCTCTCTCTTGCTTTCGAGAGCCAATAATTAGCAGGATAATGAATCAAGATGATAATAATGATGGTGAATAATTGCTCTGCCCATTTCTCTTTTGCTCTCATTTTCTCTCTCTTGTTCTCCATCTTTCTCTCTCTCTCTCTCTTTCGCTCACACACACATTGGGTCTTTTACAAGGATTTATGGTATTCTTTTGCACAGAGCATGTGAATAAAGCAGAAGGGGCTGCTTTTAATAAGCAGAGATTATAAGAAATAGGCCCAGAGCTCAATAGAACATTTAGTCCAGCCTCTGTGCTTGCAGGAGTACAGCTCAATTGTAGTTTAACAAGGACAGAGATGGAGTTTGAATGCAGACACTTCATTACATGATAACGTTCCCATTTCTGTTTCATTTCTGATGTTGTTGACCAAGCTTCTTTCATGTTCCCTGTAGTCAAAGAAGTATTCAGTTGTAGAAATATTTTCTTACAATCAAAAAATCTGGCTTTGGACAATAAAAGGGGAGAAAAAAGTAGGAAAAATCAGCAGAAAAAGTGTTTGTGATATTAATAATGAATTAAACTTGCTCAGTTCTACCCTCAGAATCAAATTACTACTGGTGTGGAGAATGTGGAAGGACAAGGCTGAGTTTATTTCACAAGTCAAGTTTATTCACATTCTCCAACATCATCCAAAAACAGTTAAAGGGAGTGAATCCCCCACATTTGCCCCTTTTATACCTCAGGACAATCAGATCAGATAATCAACCCAGCGAAGTCCCAGTTCGGGGTGACGGGAATCAATTTTTTGGGCCACCGCATGTCACCGGAGGGCGCGACACCCTTGCCGGACAAGGTGCGCGCCGTGGTGAATTTTTCCCAGCCTCAGATGGTCAGGGCGCTGCAGGAGTTTTTAGGGATGGTTAACTTCTACAATCATTTCCTCCCCCGTGCAGCCCAGCTCATGCAGCCGTTATACGCCGCACTTAAGAAATGGAAGCCGGCGGACAGAGTCAACTGGACTCCTGAGCGAGAGCAGGTGTTTTCCAAGGTTAAAACAGCCCTGGCGAACGCCGCACTGCTGGAGCACCCGGACACAGCGGCTCGGATAGCGCTCACTATCGATGCATCAGACGTGGCCATAGGAGCCGCGGTGGAGCAGCACGTCACCGGTTCTTGGCAGCCGCTTGGTTTTTTAGCAGGTCTTTGTGCGACAGTGAGCGTAAATACAGCGTGTTCGACAGAGAGCTACTGGCTCTCCACCTGGCCATACGCCACTTCCAGTTCTGGCTGGAAGGGCACACTTTCACTGCGTTCGTAGACCACAAGCTGCTAACGTATGCGACGGCCAAGGTTTCGGAACCATGGTTGGGCCGACAGCAGAGACAGCTGGTCGCGATCTTGGAGTTTACGACCAACATTCAGCATGTGGCCGGTAAACGCAACGTGGTGGCGGACTGCCTCTCGCGCGCATTAGTGGCCCCAGTCTACGTGGGGATTGACTGTACGGCCATGGCCGCTGCGCAGATCGGCGATGCGGACGTTTGCACGCTCCAGTCTGGACCAACAGGGTTAAGGCTGGAGAACAGAGTACTGCAAGAAGGCCCCCCCCCCCAATCTGTGACGTCTCCAAGGGCCGCCCGCACCTGGTGATCCCATGCGCTTGGCACCGCCGCGTTTTTGAGTCGGTTGACTCCCTGGCGCACCCAGGTGTGCGCGCGTCAGTCAAAATGGTGGGGGCGAAGTTCGTCTGGCCGAGCCTGTGCAAACAGGTGAAAGAGTGGGCTGCAGCCTGCATAGCGTGCCAGTGAGCCAAAGTGCACACGCACACAAAGGCCCCCTTGGAGCCGTTCCATATCCCGGCTAAGTGGTTCGACCACGTTCACGTGGACCTTGTGGGCCCCCTCCCGCCATCGCAAGGGTTCACGCACCTCCTGACAGTGGTGGACCGCACTACGTGCTGGCCCGAAGCAGTCCCGCTAGCTTCCACCGCGTCCGCAGAAGTTGCACGTGCTTTTTTGATGACATGGGTGGCACGTTTCGGCACCCCTTTGAATATCACGTCTGATCGGGGTCCGCAATTTGTTTCCGACCTCTGGTCCACCATGGCCTGGAGCCTGGGCATCTCACTTCATCGCATGACTGCGTACAACCCACAGGCCAATGGGTTATGCGAGCGTTTCCATAGATCGCTTAAAGCAGCGCTCAGGGCTTCGCTTATGGATGCAAATTGGGTGGACCGGTTGCCGTGGGCTCTATTAGGGTTGCGTTCAGCACTGAAGGAGGATTTGGCAGCTTCCTCAGCAGAGCTGGTTTTTCCCAGCCGCTACGGCTGGGAAAAATTTTTTGCCAGATTACCCCGCGCTGAACACAGATCCATCCCAGCGTTCAAGACATAGTGCAGAGGCAGGGACGCTACCTGGCCCGACCCACCACTGTTTTCCACGAGCGTTTGTGCCAAAAACCTTGAAGGACACGTCGTTTGTATTTGTCAGGCATGATGCCCACCGGACCCCATTGCGCCCGCCTTACGATGACTCGTTCAGAGTGCTGGAACCCGGGGACAAACATTTTGTGTTAGACTTGGGGGGTCGCCAGGAGACAATCTGTATAGACAGGCTTAAGCCCGCCTTTGTTTTAGCAGACGAGCAGGTGGTGTTGGCCTGAGCTCCTCGGCACGGAAGACCCCGAAGGAGAACTTCCCAGGTAAATGAATCGTCAGATCAGTCACACGAGCATGCTGAAGGTGTTTCCCCCCTCCCCATTGTCCCCCCACAGACGGACACACCCCCAGGAACCCCCCACCGGCACAACAACGCCTCGGAGCCGAAGACCCCCCGTTACAGCAGCTATGGACGGAGGCTGAAGCCCAAAGGACATGGGGGTTAAGACTCAGTCTGAGACTCTGGGGGGGGGGGGCAGTGTGGGGAACTCACTCAGTAGTTACTCAGTAGTTTTCCCTCAGACTGAAGTGGCAGATCAAAGGTGGGGAGTGTGGGGAGTGATATGTTAATGCAGCACCCCAGGTAGCAGAGAAGTGTTAGTGCTGTGATATAAAAGAGAGTGCCTGCAACCTGGTGGAGAGTTGTCTGATTCTGGTGAATGTGAGAAAGAATGGAATAAAGTTTCATCTGCTTGGAAAAGTTCGGCCTGGTTATTTCTCTCCACAAAACAATGATACAAACCTTTAGTTCCACTTAATTTTGACCGGGCAAGCTGATACAGACAGTCACACACACACACACACACACACATACACACACACACACACACACACACACACACACACACAAAGCCACAAACAGAAGACACACTCAGTGATTACTGTATGCCTCTGTTTTCAACAAGGTGTAGAAAACATGGTGATAACATAAGGATGCTGCAGGGATTAATGCCTGTAGCCAACATATATACGGAAACATCCATCCATCCATCCATCTTCTTCCACTTAATCCTTTTTGGGTCACAGGGGGGCTGGAGCCCATCCCAGCATCCCTGGGCGAGAGGCAGGGTCCACCCTAGACAGATCGCCAGTCCATCGCAGGACCAACACAGACAGACAGACAACCATTCACTCTCACATTCATGCCTAAGAAACAGGGATTAGCAAAACAAGGGGCAGCTGTGAATGATTAACAACGTAAGAATGAGGCTAAATGGAAGATGCATTATGCTAACAGGAAGTAAATAAAAGTACCATCAAAATAACAGTTCATACAGAAATGATAATAAGGAATGGCATTAATGATACTAATAATAACTAGTGCATGCCCATAGAAAGCAAGTATTCATGTCTGAAACAGGTAGGCCAATTAGGCTTTACAGGCCCAAATGTAGGCTGTGTTTAAAAGTGGGCCAGAGAAACTGGGAAAGTCACACCCATGAACATGTGATATTTTACAGCTCCACTTGTCTACTCTAAGGAACAGCAGGACTTAACAGAGTGTTGTGTATAGTATGAGAGATATGAGATAAAATATAATGCCAACTACAGAGGACAAAGATGAATTGCCTGGTTTTAGGAGGTCAGGCAAATATCTAATAAGCCAATCAATTTATCTCCCTGTATCTCTGCCGATAAAGTGGTGGATGGCAGTGTGACCAGGTAGACACTGCAAGTAGTGGAGTTTAATTATTTAAAGACTTATGAAATATTAAGAAACTGTAAATTAAAGTAATTTCAAGGTTTTGGAAAGACTTTGTAATCCATGCAATTTCATGAAATTTGCACAATAAGTCAGGCAGCCCTAACTTAAACATCAACATAAATGTAAAATATAATGCAGAAATTGACGGATATAAGGTCCATTTAACAACTTTATTGCAATGGCAATGTAAAATACAGCATTAACAGAAGTCATGAATATAAATACTTGAAAAGAAGTGCTTGTAAAAATGAAAATAAAATAGAATGAGGAAATAAAAATTTTAAAAACAGATTTTTTTTTCAATTATAATAAAAATAATGAATGCAAAATTAATTCAATTTCTTAATTTACTGAAAAGTAATCCAGGCAGGTAAGTATGCTGTATGAAAGCTCAGTCAAATCAACTGGATTCAAATATTTTTTACTTCTGAAATGTTTCACCATTCATCCAAATTCTATGGTAATACCAAGCAGCATATATGTGTAATTTTTTTTACACAGTGTAATGTTTTATTTATTTATTTATTTTTTTTACACTATTATTTAACAAACTTACCGGAGTGGTGACTCAGGTGGTAGAGCATCCGCCCCACACCCGGGAGGCAGGGGTTCAAATCCCGGTAGGGTCATACCAAAGACCATATAAAAATGGTGCTTTCTGCCTTCCAGCGTGGTGCTCCACATAATGGAACGGGGAAAGTAAAGTTACACACAGAGCTACCAGAGGACCGACTCCCCACTGTAGCTTTCACTACTTACAGTAGCTGTGTGGCCTAGGGTCAGAGAAATGCAGATAGGCGCCGCCCAATGCATCAACTTGGTGTGAAGGAAATTAACTAACTATTTAACAAACTTAAATAGTGCTTATTTTGTTTATTTTTCAAAATTTTGCTGCCTAGTATTACCGTGGGTGGGGAGTCATTGAGTGCTTGACAGGGGAAATGCAGCATGAAGGCTTGAGTGAGGATGAGCAGGAATGAGGCTGCACAGTGAGTCTTTGGCTCTGACATCTGATAGGCTGCCATAATCATGTGACACGGCAGATCATCTCTTATGCCTGGGCTGGTTTTTCACCGGTTTTCACAAATAACTTTAATGCATACAAATAAAAAAACCATAACTTTAATTCGTAAAACTCTCAGAAGTGAAAACAAATTGCACGTTTTGTATTGACACAGTGGTATCGCAATATTTTTAAAAAAGTATCGATATGAAAGTATCGATTACCTAGCAAGGAATAGTTCTCCAGCAGTTAGCTCTGTTGGCTAATAACTACCTACCATGGCTTTGCCTTTGATTAAAACAGCGACGCAGTGGCTAATAACTACCTAGCCCAGCAAAAGCTAGCAGTACGCAAATACTTTGCAAGCAGTTTCATGAAATGGTCAGTCAGAAAGCAACTCATACCGGCTCGGACATCACCCGGGTAAACAAGGCCAGGAGTTCCTGGCAGTGGAGGGCGAAGGACAGAGCTGCGTGGAGGAATCTGATCAGACCTAAAGGAAACAGTCATTGTCGCCCCCGGCAGACTGCTATGATGATGATGATGGCTTTGCCTGTGATTAAAACGGCAACGCAGCGGGTAAAAGGTGATCAGGCAAAATGAATTAGGAGAAACAGGGTGGTAAAACAAATAACAGTCAAAAGTATCAATACCAAAGTATCGACTACCTGGCATCGAGGTGTTGATACCTTAGCTGCCCCGTGTGGAATACTGCGTATGGTCCCGTGTGGAATGGTGAGGGCACTACATCAGAATAATAACAACAGTGGTAGAAGTGAAAACTTTTATTAATAATAATTACATATTTTTAAATGATACATATTTTTAAATGAATTAGGAGAAACAGGGCGGTAAAACAAATAGTCAAAAAAATATTGATACCAAAGTACTGACTACGTGGTATCAAAGTATCGATACCTAGTGGCCCCATATGGAATAATGTGTACGGCCCTGTGTGGAATGGTGAGGGCACTACATCAGAATAATAACAACAGCGGTAGAAGTGAAACTTTTATTAATAATAATTACACCTCCACACCTGAACACCTCCATACTCAGGGATGCAAACCTTCGTACCCTCAGGAAAGCACATTTAAAATCTGAGGCCAGTGTGACAAACGGTTCAAGAGATATGTGTGGAACAGACTGACAGACAGACAGACACACAAACACACAGAGATTTGCTGCATTTACAGCCGTGAACAAAATTGTTGGTACCCCTCTGTTAATGAAAGAAAAAACCCACAATGGTCACAGAAATAACTTGAATCTGACAAAAGTGGTAATAAATAATAAAGTGGTAATAAATAAAAATTCTATGAAAATTAACCAATGAAAATCAGACAATGCTTTTGAATTGTGGTTCAACAGAATTATTTTAAAAAAACAAACTCATGAAACAGGCCTGGACAAAAATGATGGTACCCTTAACTTAATATTTTGTTGCACAACCTTTTGAGGCAATCACTGCAATCAAACGATTTCTGTAACTGTCAATGAGACTTCTGCACCTCTCAGCAGGTATTTTGGCCCACTCCTCATGAGCAAACTGCTCTAGTTGTCTCAGGTTTGAAGGGTGCCTTCTCCAGACGGCATGTTTCAGCTCCTTCCACAGATGTTCAATAGGATTTAGATCAGGGCTCATAGAAGGCCACTTTAGAATAGTCCAATGTTTCGCTCTTAGCCATTCTTGGGTGTTTTTAGCTGTGTGTTTTGGGTCATTATCCTGTTGCAAGACCCATGACCTGTGACTGAGACCAAGCTGTCTGACACTGGGCAGCACATTTCTCTCTAGAATACCTTGATAGTCTTGAGATTTCATTGTACCCTGCACAGATTCAAGACACCCTGTGCCAGAAGCAGCAAAGCAGCCCCAGAACATAACAGAACCTCCTCCATGTTTTACAGTAGGGACAGTGTTCTTTTCTTGGTATGCTTCATTTTTGCGTCTGTGAACATAGCACTGATGTGCCTTGCCAAAAAATTCCAGTTTTGTCTCGTCTGTCCATAGGACATTCTCCCAGACGCTTTGTGGCTTGTCAACATGCAGTTTGGCAAATTCCAGTCTGGCTTTTTTATGATTTGCTTTCAACAGTGGTGTCCTCCTTGGTCATCTCCCATGAAGTCCACTTTGGCTCAAACGACGGATGGTGCGATCTGACACTGATGTACCTTGACCTTGGAGTTCACCATGAGTGTGTTTAGAGGTTGTTCTGGGCTCTTTTGTTACCATTCGTATTTTCCGTCTCTTCCATTTTTCATCAAATTTCCTCCTGTGGCCATGTCCGGGGAGGTTGGCTACAGTCCCGTGGATCTTAAATTTCTGAATAATATGTGCAACTGTAGTCACAGGAACATCAAGCTGCTTGGAGATGGTCTTATAGCCTTGACCTTTAACATGCTTGTCTATAATTTTCTTTTTAATCTCCTGAGACAACTCTCTCCTTTGCTTCCTCTGGTCCATGTTTAGTGTGGTACACACCATGTCACAAAACAGCACAGTGACTACTTGTCACCCTTTAAATAGGCCGACTGACTGATTGCAAGTTGTAGACACCTGTGATGTTAATTAGAGGACACATCTTGGTTGAACATGTCCCTATGGTCACATTATTTTCAATCTTTTCTAGGGGTACCATCATTTTTGTCCAGGCCTGTTTCATGAGTTTGTTTTTTAAAATAATTCTGTTGAACCACAATTCAAATGCATTGTCTGATTTTCATTGGTTAATTTTCATAGAATTTTTATTTATTACCACTTCTGTCAGATTCAAGCTATTTCTGTGACCATTATGGGTTTTTCTTTCATTAACAGAGGAGTACCAACAATTTTGTCCACGTGTGTATAGATAGAAAAAGAAGCATAAGGCATGGACAGGGTCTAACCCTGTCAAGATCATGACACTGAGCTTTTATTTATCTATTTTTGGTCAATTAATATAAGATGGAACGATAAGATTAGCGCTCCACATTGCAGGCAGGCACTCTGTGTAGCTACTGCTGTGACTGACTACTGTGTTTTTTTGTGTTTTACTGCAGCCACTAATGCTGCCACTCATTTTTGCCACTCCGTGTTTTGTAATTGCCATGAGTTCTGTTCTGTGACATCATGCACATACCCTTTATAATATTTTTAAGACACAGACTTGCATTCTGCATCTTTCTAAAAGATGTAATTGTTTTTTTTTTAAAGAAAGTATTTGTTTTCATGAAGACGCTATTACCATTAAATTTGTTATGCAGTAGAATTAGACATTCATTGGGATGTGGATGGGAATTTGTGGACTATGTAATGTTTTTGCCTGAAGCGACGGTACAGAAACTCAGAATGAATATAATTTGTGTTGTTGGTAATGGTTACCTGTTATTGAAGTTAAAGTTAAAAATGCTCTATTCTGCCTTTTTTATATGAGGACTAAAAATGTTAAAGGTCAAAGTGAAAAGCATGGGTTTTCAAAAATCATCTTAATAATGTCAAGTGACATATGAATCACCGTCTTTTTGAAAATGTGACAAGCACATAGAAGTTAGAAATAGCTCAGTGAATCACTGCAGTGCTGCAATAATCACTTCCTCATACACAACAAAGTTTTCAAACCTCTAAACATCTGTAGAGTGAGTCTGTATGATTAGTTATTCTTCCCCTGTCATATGCAACTTCTAAAATTAGATAGCAAAGCCATTGTTCAGGAAATTAAAGCTTCATGAGAGCAGTGACCACATGTAAGCTCATAGTATCTCCATGCTGACCCTTTTCCCTTTTTGGCACAGAAAAAAGGGTGAAAACAGGATCCTGATTGGGCAGTGTCTGGTGCCTGGAGCTGGGGTATTTTTGACGTAGCGGAGGAAGAGCAAGGGCAGTGTCTTTCCTGGTTTTCTACAGCTTCCTGTGTAAACGGGAATTTGATTCAGAGCCACTTTCTGCATTCATTCCTGATGCCATTGTTGCACTGTCAATTGATTTTTGGGAATTTGTTTTCACTTACAGTTTAGCTTCCAACAGTGGTGTAAAGCAAATGACTACATTTTTCTCAGTACACCGCATTCCAAATTATTATGGAAATAGGATTTTAGTGTCATAAACATTGAATTTGTTTTTCAATTAAACTCATGAATGGTATTGTATCTCGAGGCTCTTTGGATCACTGATATCAATCTCAGACACCTGTCATAATTAGTTTGGCAGATGAGCCAAATTAAAGGAAAACTACTTAAGAAGGATGTTCCACATTATTAAGCATGCCACAAGTTTCAAGTAATATGGGAAAGAAAAAGGACCTCTCTCAGATGGGTTCGTGCAGATAAAGGCATAATGAGGAAGGTTTCTGCAAGACAAATTCATCGGATTAAGACAGCAGCTGCTAAAATGCTATTACAAAGCAGCAAACAGGTATTTGATGCTGCTGGTGCCTCTGGAGTCCCACAAACCTCAAGGTGTAGGATCCTCCAGAGGATTGCAGTTGTGCATAAACCTACTATTTGGCCACCCCTAACCACTGCTCACAAGCAGAAATGGTTGCAGTGAGCCCAGAAATACATGAAGACTAATTTTCAAACAGTCTCGTTTACTGGAGAATGCCGTGCAACCTTGGATGGTCCAGATGGATGGAGTAGTGGATGGTTGGTGGATGGCCACCATGTCCCAACAAGGCTGTGACATCGGTCGCGGAGTCATGTTTTGGGCTGGAATCATGGGGAGAGAGCTGGTAGACCCCTTTAAGGTCCCTGAAGGTGTGAAAATGACCTTGGTAAAGTATATGGCATTTCTGACTGACCACCTTTTTCCATGGTACAAAAACAAGAACCGTGCCTTCCATAGTGAAATTATCTTCATGCATGACAATGTACCATCTCATGCTGCAAAGAATACCTCTGTGTCACTGGCTGCTATGGACATTAAAGGAGAGAAACTCATAGTGTGGCCCCCACCCTCCCCTGACCTCAACCCTATTGAGAACCTTTGGAGCATCCTCAAGCAAAAGATCTATGAGGGGGGAAGCAGTTCACATCAAAACAGCAGCCATGGGAGGCTATTCTCACATCTTGCAAAGAAATTTAAGCAGAAACTCTCCAAAAACTCACAAGTTCAATGGATGCAAGAATTGTGAAGGTTATATCAAAGAATGGGTCCTATGTTAACATGTAACTTGGCCTGTTAAGATGTCTGTGATTGAATATTAACGAAGATGGTGGAGTGAGTGGTCTCAATCTTGCAGGCTCAGCTTAAATAATGTTTTTAGTTGTAATTCAGCCGGTCTGGATTCGGGGGTCAGACTCGATCTCTGTTTTTAAGAATTATTTTGCGCTCGCTGTGAGAATTGGACCTTTGGGACTGCTCTCATTCGTGAGTAAACTGATGAGCGTTTCTTTTCATGGTTCGCTGCTTTGCTTTACCTGAAGCGTTTGCTAAGCTAATGCTATAGCTAACGCCATAGCTAGTCGTAGCACCTAACACTGACACGGAGAAGCGACTCTGTCCCCGGTGATTGGGGCTCGCCAGAGGAACTAGCCGAGGCAGCAGTTGGACGGGAGCCAGATAGGAGCTCAAGAGCAGTGGTGGTGGGAGACGGGGACCAGTGGAGGACCACCGGGGCCCCAGCCGGATAAGAGCCGGAAACGAAGCCCAGTTGCAGTGGCGGGGCTCGGCGGAGGAGCTACCGGGACCCTAGCTGGACAGGAGCAGGATCGGAGCTCGGCTACAGCGGCGATGGGCAGCGGGACTCAGTGGAGGAGCTGCTGGTACCTCGGCTGGACAGGAGCTCGGTTGTGGCGGCGGTCAGCAGTGGGACTAGCAGCGGAGGGGGCTAGCTGAGGCCCAGCTGGATTCGAGGTCGGTCGGATCGGATACCGGCGACACCAGCAGAGATTGTTTTACTATTCACAGGTCAGCAAAAATGCCACCAAAGAAGGAGGAAATGGAAGAGATCAAAAAATCTCTGAACTTCTTGTCAGAAGAACTGACCAAAGTGGCTAGTCAGCAGGCTAAAATATTAGGGCTAATGGAAGAAGTTCGAGAATTAAAACTAACAATTAAGGAAAAAGACAAAAAAATTGCAGACTTGGAGCGACGCGTCGAGGATCTTGAACAATATTCTCGTATGGATGATCTAATTATAAGTGGACTAGACATTAAATATCAAGCATATGCTCATGCTACAGCAGGAATGAGAGGTGAGGAGGCTCCCCTGAGTGAATCAGTCTCCCTGGAAAACCAGGTGCTTCAGTTCCTTGATAGTAGAAATATAAAGGTTGAAGCAAATGCAATTTCAGCCTGTCATACTTTACCCAGAAAGGATAATAAAGAAATCAATTGTGATGCGCTTTGTGAACAGAAGGGTAAAGAATGACATACTGAGGCAGGCCAGAAAGCTACGGGGAACAGAAGTTTACCTAAATGAACATCTAACAAAAACTAATGCTGAAATAGCACGGCAAGCACGGATGCTGAAAAGATAAAATAAGATACAGGCAACATGGACAAGAAATTGTAGAGTTTGGATCAAACTAAATGGAACACCTGAGGAAGCAAAGAGTATAATAATCAGAGAGATTACTGACTTAAATAAATATAGATGAACACTGATTAAGAAAATTAAGAGACTATGATAATCCATATCCACACACACGGCAAGAATAGTTCTTTTGACATACCATGTCAATGTACTTAAAAAAAAAAACTAAACAAAACAAACAAAAAAACTTATGACTGACTTGAGTAGACATCAATTATACCCAGTTGGAGGAAGTCATTTGACACAGAGTGAGGAAATTCAAACTCTGAAAATATGCCATTATGCTGAACATAAACTACAAGAGATGGAGAATGATATTGATCCTGATAACCACTTTTTCAATAATGTTCATAATCATTGTGAATATTACACTGAAAAGCAATTCAAAAGTCAAGTGCAACTAGATGGTAAGCTATCAATAATACACTTCAACAGCAGAAGTCTTAACAAAAACTTTCCACAGATTCAGGACTATTTAAAACAGCTAGACAGAAAATTTACAGCTATCGCAGTCTCTGAAACTTGGCTTAATGAAGAGCAGGCTCCCCTGATGGCAATAGGGGGATATCAGATGTTTCATATTAACAGATCTCAAAAAAAGGGTGGTGGTGTTGCACTGTATATTGATGACCTGTATAAGTGTAAACTTGTAAATGGAATGTCCTTTGCACTACCAGGGATTTTAGAATGTGTTACTGTTGAGATTGACCAAGATAAAACAAAAAATCTAATTATAAGTTGTCTATATAGAACGCCGGGAACTTGCATTGAGACATTCAGAGATAAATTAGTCGAGCTGTACAATAATATTACTAGTAAGAAAATGGTAGTAATTTGTGGAGATTTCAATATTGATTTACTAAATCCATATCAACAAAATGTAATTACAGAGTTCATGAATTCTATGTACAGTATGAGTCTATATCCCACAATAACACATCCCAGTAGAATCACAGTTCACACTGCTACACTTATTGACAACCTGTTTGTTAATATTATTGATAAGAAAATAGAAAGTGGATTATTGATAAATGATACAAGTGACCATTTGCCAACCTTTGCACTTATCCATGGCCACACAGAAGCCAATACAGAAAAAGTTTTAAAATCATTCAGATACAAATCACAAAATGCAATCAGTTCTTTTAAAGAAGACTTGCTGAAGCAGGACTGGACAAAAGTCTATGTATCAGATGTAAATCATCATCATCATCGGCGGTCACTCTGAGCGAGTATGACAGTCATTCCTCGTGGGGGGGCGTCTACTTGTGGGTCTTCAGGTGGGCGTAGAGGCTGATCCGTGACCCACATATTTTGGTGCAATGTTGGCATAGGAAGATGGTGGTAGGTTGTGGTCGTGCTGGAGCCTTTTTCTGTCTTTCCTTGCGGAGCTGTCGTTTTGTTTCTGCGACACGGTGGATTTCCTTCTCATAGTGTGCAGCACCTTCTTGCACCGCTTCCTTCCATCGGTGCCTGTTTAGAGCCATGTGCTCCCAGTCAGGAGATAAGATATTGAATTTTTTAAGGTTTGTTTTAATATTGTCCTTGAACCATTTCTTTTGCCCTCCTGGAGCCCGCGAACCTCTCTCCAGTTCAGAATAAAGAAGTTGTTTTGGGAGACAGGTGTCAGACATGCGAATGAGATGGCCAGTCCATTGCAGTTGGTGTTTTATTATTGTGGTGGAAATGCTGGGCATTTTGGCCTCTTCCAGAACGCTGATGTTTGTGCATCGGTCCTCCCATTTAATCCTCAGAATCTTCTCAAAGTTCTTTGGTGGAGCTGCTCCAGAGCTCTCAGGTGCCTGCTGTAGATGGTCCATGATTCTGCCCCGTACAGCAAGGTGGGGAGAACCACAGCCTTGTAGATCAAGAGCTTGGTATCGATCCTGAGATCTCGATCCTCAAAGACCTTCATCCTGAGTCTGGCATATGCTCCATTGGCACAGCTCAGATGATGGTTGATCTCAGAGTCAATGTCCACTTTGGAGGAGAGAAGACTGCCAAGGTAGGGGAAGTGGTCAACATTTTCGAGAGGGGTGTTGTCCACTTTTATAATGGGTGAAATAAATGGCTGATTGGGTGGAAGTTGATGTAGCACCTGGGCCTTCTTGTTGTTTAAGGTTCGACCCAGGGCTCTATATGCTTTGGCAAAGGCATTCAGGACACCCTGTAGGTCTTCTGTGGAGTGTGCTACTATGGCGTTGTCATCTGCATACTGGAGCTCCATAATGGTGGTGTTTCTAACCTTGCTTTTGGCTTTGAACCTGGCAAGGTTAAAGAGCCTACCGTCGGTTCTGTACCGGATTGGAATTCCCTGTGGTAGGTCTTTGCCAATGAGGTGAAGTATAGCAGCAATAAAGATAGAAAACAGGGTGGGTGCAATGATGCATCCCTGTTTGACCCCTGTCTCCATGGTGAAAGGCTCAGACATGGAGCCGCTGTTACTTAGCACCGTGGCTGTCATTCCATCATGCAGTAGCCTCAGAATCCTGATGTATTTCTCTGGGCAGCCATACCTCAACAGTATGCTCCACAGAGCCTGGAGATCTATTGAGTCAAAGGCCTTTGTCAGGTCTATAAAAGCCATGTACAACGGCAACTTGTGCTCACGGCATTTCTCCTGAAGTTGGCGGGCAGTGAAGATCATATCTGCTGTGCCTCTAGATGGACGAAAGCCGCACTGTGATTCTGGGAGTATTTTCTCAGAAAGTGGCAGTAAACGGTTAGCGAGAACACGAGCAAGTACCTTGCCAGTTGTTGACAGGAGTGAGATGCCTCTGTAGTTTCCACAATCAGCTTTGTCCCCCTTCTTAAATATGGTCACGATCAGAGCATCCCTGAGCTCTGAGGGGAGTTCTTCCTTTTCCCAGACCTTCAGAAGGAGGGCATGGAGACGGCACAGGAGTTCTGGACCACCTTCCTTTAGGACCTCAGCTGGGATCCCATCTGGACTGGTGGCCTTGTTGTTCTTCAGGCTCCTGATGGCATCTTGGACATTGGATAAGGTGGGAGGTGCCCCTATGTCTTCCCTGATGGGACTCTGAGGAATGTAACAGATGAAATTTGATTGGGTTGCAGTGTTACGGTTGAGGAGTTCCTGAAAGTGCTGTTTCCATCACTTATTTCCATCACTTAGGAAGGCGTCGGGACCGGACGGCATCAGCGCAAAGCTCCTCAAGTCCTGTGCAGACCAGCTGTGTGGGATTGTGACGTATATCTTCAACATGAGCCTGAAACTGGGGAGGGTACCACAGCTGTGGAAAACATCTTGTGTGGTACCTGTACCAAAAACTTCCCACCCCAAAGACCTGAACAGCTTCAGACCGGTGGCCTTGACGTCCCACTTGATGAAGACCCTGGAGAGACTGCTCCTTGCTCATCTCCGCCCCCTGGTGGAACCAGCGATGGATCCACTCCAGTTCGCCTACCAGCATGGCATTGGGGTGGAGGATGCGGTGATCTTCCTCCTTCACCGTTCTCTGTCCCACCTGGAGAAGCCCGGGAATATGGTGAGGATCATGTTCTTTGACTTCTCCAGTGCTTTCAACACCATCCAACCGATGATCCTGAAGGACAAGCTGCTGCGCGCAGGGGTGGACCAGCACCTGTCATCATGGATCCTGGACTACCTCACGAACCGGCCTCAGTTTGTGAGAACCCGGGACTGTGTTTCCGACACGATCATCAGTAGCACGGGGGCCCCCCAGGGAACGGTGCTGGCTCCCTTCTTGTTCACTCTTTATACTGCGGACTTCTCACACAACACAACACATTGCCATCTACAGAAGTTCTCTGATGACTCTGCGATCATTGGTCTCATCTCCAGCGGAGATGAAGCTGAGTACAGAGGGCTTATCCAGGACTTTGTGGACTGGTGCCATCGGAACTGCCTCCAGATCAACGCGAGGAAAACTAAGGAGCTGGTGGTGGACTGCCGCAGGCATGGGCAGCCCCTCACAGCACCAGTAAATATACAGGGAACAGACATCGAGATGGTGACATCCTACAAGTACCTGGGTATTCATCTGAACAATAAACTAGACTGGTCACACAATACTGACGCACTCTACAGGAAGGGACAGCGCAGGCTGTTCCTGCTGAGGAGACTCAGGTCTTTTGGTGTACAAGGGGCGCTGCTGAAGTCATTCTATGACACGGTGGTGGCATCAGCCATCACTTTTGGAGTGGTCTGCTGGGGCAGTGGCATTACTGCAGCCGATAGGAAGAGACTGAACAAACTGATTAAGAAAGCTAGCTCTGTCCTGGGGCAGCGCCTTGATCCGATGGAGGAGATAGGAGAGAGAAGGACGGTGGCTAAACTGTCATCTCTGCTGGAGTCCGAGTTCCACCCTATGCAGGACATACTGGATGCACTGAGGAGCTCATTTAGCAGCAGACTACATCATCCCAGGTGCACAACCGAGAGGTTTCGTAGGTCCTTCCTACCAACGGCTGTCAGACTGTACAACCTAAGCAGGGCTGCTCGCAGAGATAGCAAAAAGACGAAACAAACTAATAGTTTTTTTTTTTTTTTTTTTTTTTTGAATGCAAAAGATGCAATAGACTTACACAATGGTCCTCTCCGGCATACAACTAGGAACATACCGGTCGCTATGGAGGGTGAGAATATGTATGGGCACATAATCATACCATGTAGGATAACTAAATAGACGGTTATGCTGTTTCATCCCACCTAGCAACAATGCTCTGCACTGTGTGTGTTTATATATTTACATATTTATTCCATCTAGCTACAATGCTCTGCACTGGGTGTGTTTATATTTATATATCTATATATTTATTCCATCTAGCTACAATGCTCCGCACTGTGTTTTTATATATCTACATATTATTCCATCTAGCTACATTGCTCCGCACTGTGTGTGTTTATATACTTGCATATTTATTCCACCTAGCTGCAATGCTCCATACTGTGGGTATTTATATATTTACATATTTATTCCATCTAGCTACAATGCTCTGCACTGTGTGTTCATATATTCATATATTTATTCCATCCAGCTACAATGCTCTGCACTGTGTGTCTGTGTGTGTGTGTGTGTATATATATATTTTATAGTAATATGTACATATGTATATTAGCTGCTCTTGCTTGCTTGTTTTTTCTTGCCTTCTGATTGTTGCTCTGAGTGTTGCTATCCCTGTGCTGTTGCAATCCTGGAATTTCCCCGTTGTGGGACTAATAAAGGCTTATCTTATCTCTTATCTTATCTTATTAATAGACTCATTGTCCTTCAACAGCTCCTGTCCATCCTTTGAGCGTAATGGGTTCAAGCCACGATGGCTTGGGCCGTAGACAGCCTTAATGGCACTGAAAAAGCCTCTGGTGTCTCCAGAGTCTGCCAGACGCTGGATTTCCATTGCCCTTTCTGTCCACCAGGAGTTCTTAATCTGTCTCACCCGGCTCTGGATGTCAGCCTTGGCTCTAGAGTGAGCCAGTCTCTTGGCCTTGCAGGTAATGTCATTTTGCCAGGCATGAAAGGCTTCCCTTTTTTTGGAGATGAGCAGTTCTATCTCTGCATCATTTTCATCAAACCAGTCCTGATGTTTTCTGGACTTGTACCTAAGGGTGGTTTGGCAGGTGTTGAGGATAGTGGACTTAAGCAGGTTCCAGTGCTCTTTGATGTTCTCTGGATATTCCTGTTTGAGACTTTCTCCAAGAGAGGCCTGAAGCTGCTGCTGGATGGCAGTTTCATTAAGGCTTTCAAGGTTTAGTCTCAGCCGGTTCTGCTTCTTCTGCAATCTCCTCTTCCTCTTAAGTTTGATGGACATCATGGATCGTATAAGGCGGTGGTCTGTCCAGCAATCGTCGGAGTTGATCATGGCCTTAGTGATGTTTACATCGCGCAGATCCCTGGTTCTGACAATGACATAATAGATAAGATGCCACTGTTCAGAACGAGGGTGTCTACATGAAGCCTTAAATTTGTTCTTCTGGCAAAAGATGGTATTAGTGATGGTAAGATCATACTGAGCACATTTGCCGAGAAGCAGAACTCCATTGGAGTTGATGTTTCCAATGCCTTCCTTGCCAATGGTGCCCTTCCAGAGATGGTGGTCTCAGCCGACTCTGGCATTGAAATCTCCTAGAAGAATGATCTTATCCTCCTTGGGGATTTTTGACAGTGTCTCATCCAGACAGGCATAGAAGGTCTCTTTCACTTCCTCCTCGGAGACAAGGGTAGGTGCGTAGGCACTCATGACTGTTGCCATCTGGTTGTTGGCAAGCACCAGACGGAGGGTCATCAGACGTTCACTGATTCCCACAGGGAGTTCAGAGAGATGATTGATCAGTTGGTTCCTGATGGCAAACCCAACCCCATGGATCCTGGGCTCATCTGCTGCTTTTCCTTTCCAGAAGAAAGTATAGCCACCCTTCTCCTCCTTCAGATGGCCTTCCTCTGCCCGTCGTGTTTCTGAGAGAGCAGCTATGTCAATCCGGCATCTCCTCAGTTCTCTGGCAATGATGGCGGTTCTCCACTCTGGCCTGTCACTGGTTGCACTGTCCGTCAGTGTGCGCACATTCCAGGCTCCAAAATTCATAGTTCTGTGTTTCTGACCGCAAATTGGTGATCCCTCTGAACGCGGTAATCCAGACGGGAGGTTTGAGGCAGGCTATTTTTAGGGCACCTTTTCTAGCCCCTTCCCTATCAAGGGTGAGCAGAGTGGATCCTAA
Source organism: Pholidichthys leucotaenia (assembly GCA_020510985.1). NCBI lineage: Eukaryota > Metazoa > Chordata > Actinopteri > Cichliformes > Pholidichthyidae > Pholidichthys > Pholidichthys leucotaenia. The sequence goes on along the minus strand of CM035846.1, from coordinate 251,543,062 downwards.
AAAGGACTGCTCAGTCGTGGATGTAGCTACCGAAGGGCTCTTTCTGCCTCGGTCCAAGAGCCCAGCGATCATCTAGCATCCACCGCCTGATGTGCCAGCTTGTGACTAGGGGCTTCCAGACTTCACAATCCTGCCCCCGTCGCCACTTACTGGTCGCCAAAGGACTTAACCCGGGATGTTAGGTGGATTCCCATGAAGAAGACGCCTGTGCGTGAATTTGTTTAGTGTGGGGAGGCTGGTGCACATACAGCCACCACACAGACCTTGACAGATCGGGGTCAGGATCCAGTGGCATGGACTCCAAGACGACTGGTGACCCGTTTCTGCTGCAGCCTTCGTCCGCCTTCCCAGCCGTTGTGATGTTTCCCAAAGGTGAACCATCATCCTCCGCCTGGTCCACCGTTGAGGTCTTTGCTATTTGCCCATAACTGGGGCTGTTTACCCATAACCGGGGCAGTGGTTGACAGGCAGCAGGGCATATCCACATACCAGTGGGCCTGCTTGCCGCGACTCTGGGGCCCACTGCTGCTCCGAGATCCCGTACAACTTGGCCTGGAAACCGCAAGGTACCAGTTACCGTGTGTGGCCACGAGGAGGCATGTACAAGTCTTGGCAGTGGAGAGGCTATGTACCGGCTGAGGAGACTTACGCACTCGGCTCCTATTTTCACCCCCGAAAACAGAGGGCTAGCCGGCGGCGGTAGCTGAAAGCAGAAAGTAGCAAGCAGAGGCAGCATGCAGCATGCACTAACTACAGGCACTACTACTCCAACACTACTGCACTGACGCATCACACGTCCTGTGCAAAAACACACATACAATGTGTGCGCGCACATACACAAGATGTAAATGAAGCCTATGACACATTTATGAACATTGTAACCACTCTTTATGAAAAAAATTGTCCATTAGTAAAGAAAAAGCTTAAACATAAATTTGTCGATAAGCCATGGTTAACCAAAGGATTACAAAAGGCATGTTAAAAGAAAAAATTATTATATAAAGCTTTTCTAAAGAAAAGGACAAAAGAAGCAGAGCAGCGGTATAAAACATACAAAAATAAGTTAACATATACAGTATAATGAGATGTAGTAAAAGAGACTATTACAGTAAAGAACTGGAGAAAAACAGAGACAATATTAAAAATACATGGACAATACTTAACCACTTGCACTCCGTTGTTCCGCGGGCGGGCAAGTCTCTGCGTCCTAGGACGCATAAGGGCGCACAAGAGCGCACTCGTGCGCGCTCGGACGCATAACGCATGATATACTGATGATGGTGCAGATGGAGATGGTGCTGGCCTCCAAGTGCCACTGGGAAAAAAATGCTGCAGACACAGAACAGATTAGTTCATCTGATTGACCTCTCATTCGACTAATAAGAGCTTTGAATTGGGTTTCTGAAACCTTGAAGAGCCAATGAAAGAAAACCTAGGAAGGAGGACCCGCCTCCCAACGCTTTGAATGCAGTGAGCCAATTGAAGCAGAGAAGTTCGTGAGCTGTTTTTTTTTAAGGCTGGGTGAAGACTGGCTGCTGGAGCGGATCAAAAAAGGACACAGGAAGAGCCCCATAGACCCAGCAGCATGGAGACCATCCACAAATGCAACCTGTGTGACAGGGAGTGCCATTCGTGGATCGGCATGTTCGGCCACAGGCGGTGCTTATTTTGTATTGGTTCCAGCAGAGTAGACGTTATGATTTCTTCCATGGTCATCATAGACCGACGGAGGCTGACCACGAAGGCTGAGTGACACACACGCCTTCGCCAGTCTTTTTTTAATTACTACTGTTATTTGTTTTGAAAAATCGTTCGCCAAAAACCGCAATCATGGAAGCACAAAACCGCAGTAATGGAATTATGTTTTGATCGAGTCGCGAGACCAGAACCAGAGCGGACCAGCGTCGCGTTCGTCTGACAATGAGGAAGACACGTTCGCTAAGACTCTGCTGTGAAGAGGTAAGGTGTTATAAGCTAAATTATTATTTATCCCTGAAAATTGTAATCAAAAATGACTTTTGACCGATCGGTAAATTACAGCTGTGCGGTTCACGAAGTCTGAAGTTTGTGCGCCGCGGTACAAGGGGTTGCTTGCAGTGTACAGGCTGTGAACGCCCCCCCACCCCCGCTATTCTTCTGCAGCGAGGGGGGGGGGGCCGCGATGATTGCACTGCTGTCCCACATCACCACATGAGGCTAATCCGTTGTGTAGCGATGGCCGAAGTCCATCCTCTGTAGCGAGCGAGGGGGGGGGCAACCCCCCCACACACACACAGTAGCGAGGGGGGGGGGAAGCCGCTGTGACAGCGTTGCTGTGGAAACATGCAACGAGTGTAATCCGTCATGTAGCGAGGGCAGAACTCCGTCCTTGGTAGCGGGGGGGGGACGACCCCCCCCCCCCACACACACACACAGACACAGCCCTGAGTGTGACCTTTCCTTTGAGCCTAAAATGAAGATTCTACATTGAATTATTCAAAAGTTACAGACATTTTTCCAAACTGTGCCATTTGGCACAATTTGGCACAGTTCCAAAACGCCTGGGAACAGCCTGAGAACAAAGCTGTGTAAAATATTCATTTTTTGTGGTATTGTTACCAAATTTGGATCTCAGCTGGATAACACTTGGTTCTACATTTCTGTTGCATTTTCCAGCCGAATCGGACAGCTGTGTGTTATTTGCAAGCATTTGTATCCAAAAAAACACCGTGTCCAAATTTTTTTTCTTCAAGTTCAGTATGTTTAGATGACTGTAACTCAGTGGCCGGAGCACGTAGAGAGATTATGTTTTTTTTTGCCAAAAAATTCAAAGTGTTTTCTTTTAAATGAGACCAACCCCATGAAGATGCTGCAAAGGGTTGAAGAACAGCTTCAATTTAGTTTGGGCACGTTATTTTTTGGCATTTTTAGGAAAATTGCCCGGAGTGCAAGTGGTTAACAATATTCTTGGAAATAAAAACAGAAATACAAGCTACCTAACCAATTTTTCAAAAAATAATACAACAACTCAGAGTGTGAATGCAGTTTCAACTGCAGATGAATTTAATAACTTTTTGTTAACATTGCTCCTAATTTGGCTCGAGAAATACCCATTACAGCACCTACGGGTGATACAATAAGTAAAAACACTGCTATAAAAGACTCCATCTTCATAAAGAACACAGACGAGAGAGAGGTCATTGAAGTTGTTAAATCGTTTAAAAGTAAAACATCTACGGACTGTGATGGTATTGACATGCTCTTAGTCAAAACTATTATTGAATGCTTAGTGAAACCACTGACGTATATTTGTAACCTGTCTCTCCAAACAGGTGTATTTCCCAATGCAATGAAAATAGCTAAAGTAATTCCGATATACCAGACGGGTGACAGAGGGGAACTTTCAAACTATAGACCAATTTCACTATTGCCGCAATTTTCCAAGATACTTGGAAAAATATTCTGTGAGAGAATTGACAACTTCATAATGAAGAATAATTTATTGTGTGAGCAGCAATATGGGTTCAGACACAAGAGGACAACTGCATTTGCACTAATGGAATTTAAAGAAAAAATATCAACTGCCGTTGAAAATAAGGAGTATTCAGTTGGGGTATTCCTGGATCTTAAAAAAGCATTTAATACAGTGGATTATAATTTATTATTAAAGAAACTACAAAATTGCGGTATTAGGGGGGTAGCACTGTCCTGGTTAAGTAGTTACTTAAAGAATAGATATCAGTATGTATGTGTTGGTAACAAAAACTCACAGTTACTGAAGGTTACTTGCGGAGTCCCACAGGGTTCAGTTTTGGGGCCATTGTTATTCAATATGTATATAAATGATATATGTAAAGTCTCGGAAAAAATGGATTTAATATTGTTTGCCGATGACACTAATCTATTATGCAGTGGAAGCAATTTGGAACAACTTTTGGATACACTCGGAAAGGAATTAGGAAAGCTTAAACTGTGGTTTGATTCAAACAAATTAATGCTCTATTTAAGTAAGACACGATTTATAGTTTTTAACAACCATCACAGCAACTTAGTATCTAAACTCAGTGTAAATGGTGTAGAGATTGAAAGGGTATCTGAAACTAAATTTCTTGGAGTAATAATTGATAATAAACTGTGTTGGAAGTCACATATTAATTATATTAAAGGTAAAATATCTACAGTAAATCAATCGCAATACTACACAGAGCGAAATATTTGCTGAATCAACCCACATTATATACTTTGTATCATTCATTAATACTCCCATACATGACATATTGTATTGAAGTATGGGGAAATACATATAAAACAAACATATATCCAGTCTTTATGCTTCAGAAGAGAGCTATTAGAATAATAAACAAAGCTGCTAACAGGGAACCAACAACCCACTTTTTCTTAAATTAAAAGCTCTCAAGTTGAAAGATCTGGTTGACTTTAAAACTGCAGTAATAATGTTTAAAGTGAAGAATCTATCACTGCCCGCAAATATCCAAAAGTTGTTCCAAATAAGGGAGAAACAATATTATTTCAGAGGAACATGTATATTTCAAAAACCTTCAGTGAGAACTACCACCAAGCAACACTGTGTTTCAGTGCAAGGAGTAAGATTATGGAACGAGACTTCCAGTTATGGCGGCCACATAGGAAGACATGTTTCACATTGCTCTGCTCTTGAAAATAAAAAAAAATTACTAAAACTCTCTTAATTGGAACAAAAACCCATCCTAGCGTTTTGGCGCGGATATGGTAAAGACTAAGGCTGGAAAATTAGGTGGAGGAAAAGGTAACTCAACAAAACAGCCTAAGCTAACAGACTTCCACGCTCGAGGCGAAACAGAGAAAACTCCAGAGGCAATGGCAGAGGAGGGAGCCAGCGGCGGAGCAAGAACAGTTGAAGAGGGGACAAACGTAGTGCTCACTGCCATCAACTCCATGAGAACAGAGTTTTCGTCTAAATTCGACGGGATTAAAACAATGATAGAAGGTATGAGAAAAGAAATAAATGACTGCATGAAGCGAGTGTCGCAGGCGGAGCTCCGAATTTCAAGCGCAGAAGATGACGTCACCAGCCTGCAAACTAAACTGCAAACACTAGAATTAAAATGCAAACGTCTGGAAGATAACGTCCTAGACTTGGAATCCCGCTCACGACGGAATAATTTGAGGCTGGTGGGCCTCCCGGAGGGAACGGAGGGACAGGACCCGTGTTCCTTTTTGGAAAAGTGGATTCCAGAAGCGCTGAATAACGCGGATCTGCAGTCATCGGTCGTTTTAGAGAGAGCTAAACACCGACTCGGCCCACCGAGAGATAATAAGACACCACCGAGGACACTGATTATGAAGTTCCTCAACTGCAGAGACAAGATGACAGTCAACAATACGGCGCGAGCTGAAGGGGAAATTAAATACCAGGACCAAGAGGTGCGGTTCTATCCAGACTTGGCCACAGGAATACAACAATTGAGAAAACAGTTCGACTCCGCCCGCAAAGAGCTGCGCAACCTAGGGATTCGTCACGGAGTAATTCATCCAACAAGACTGTTGGTCACCTATAAGGGGAGAACCCACACCTTCAAGACCCCTCAAGAGGCGCAGGAGCTCATCAAGCAGATCCAAAAGGAGACTGGTGGGAGCTAAGCATGAACATGACAAAGGTAGAACATTTAAGCATATGTACAGACATCTGATTGATCTGAAACATAAACATGTCTACAAAATACAGACTGTATTAAAAAAAAAAGTTATGATGTACAACGTTGCTATAAAACTTTGAAGTTATGTTGAAAAAACTACAGAAGAGAGTTAATGTCATAAGAATAGTAGTAGAGTCAGGGTGATTGAGAGGAGAAAGAGACAGTGGTTTGACTGATCCTCGCAGGTGTGGAACAGTCACTAGCTATAACGGGAGACGGAATTTTTTGATTTTGGGGGGATTACCACGAATGTGGGGAAAGGGAATCTGTTTTTGTTTAGTTTGTAGGATGAATGTTCTATCATCCATGTTTTTGCTTCTCTGTAAGAGTATATTCATATTGCAAGATAATCTCAAACTCCTTATTGATCATAGATCAAAGCGTTAATCTTAATTTAACTTCATGGAATTGCAGAGGTCTACAAAATCTTAAAAAACTTAAACAAGTCATGAATAAAATAAAAGACATAGATTCAAAAATTGTATTTTTACAAGAAACTCATCTATTAGAGGAGGATGTAAAAGGAATTAGGAGAAGATGGCAAGGTAACGTATTCACCTCATCATTTTCATCCCGAGCTAGGGGAGTTATGATTCTCATACATAAAACAGTCCCATTTCAAACGAAAAATGTAAATAGAGACAAATTTGGAAGATATCTAATTATCCAAGGATCTTTGTTATTAGAAAATATAAATCTGGTGAACTTATATGGCCCCAATATTGATGATCAGAACTCCTTTGTTAATTTATTCCTCACTTTATCATCACTTACAGGGCAACATATAATAGCAGGGGATTTTAATTGTACATTGAATCCCAGTATAGATAGATCAACAGGACTGGACTGTACGCACAATGGATGTAGGATGACCATTAATCATTTTATGAAAGAATTGAGATTCCTAGATATATGGAGAGAAATGAAACCACAAGTCAATGTCATACCTGGCTCTGGGGAGCCGGGCAATCAGAGCCAGGGACAAGCCAGTGAGTCGTGATGTTTTATTTTGGGTAAAGGATAAGGGATGAGGAGAGCACAGATACTCATGCAGACGTACACTCACAGGTTGCACAGCGCAGAGGTAAGAAGTTCGTACCGGACATGGGGGTAACAAGACATGCATACTCACAGCGGGATACAAACATAGGAATGCTGCAAGGGGAGTAGAAGCTGACACCAGACGAAGGGGCTTCAGCTTAGCCGTGCGTATGTCGCAGCCCCGAATCATCGAGGCTGCTCCTATTTATCCTCATTGGCAGCGCCCCAGCTGATGAGGACTAATTGGCCCCAGCCGTCCGTAATGCTGCCAGCTGGGAGCCTGCTGAGACGCTGCTCAATGGGAAAAGGGAAAACATGGGCTGAGTGCCGAGACGGCATCTCAACCCATGGTGACAGAGCCCGCCCCTCAAGGTCGGGCTCCTGAACGACCAGGAACATCCCAGCCCCCCCCACCACCTAGGGTGGGAGGAAGGGAGGCAGGACCGGAGGGGAAGAAGCCAAGGGAAGGACAACACCAATGGGGCAATGTAGGGTAGCAGGGAAAAAAAACCCCAAATACAATACTGAACAAAACAGGGAATAATTAACCCAGGTACAGATGGGGAGAAGAACTGGGTCAGCACGCCGGTTACACACTACCCAGAGAGTACCAACCATGCGTGACCCAGAGCAAGGAAAAAAACCACCAAAAAGGTACAGAGCAAAAATGCTGAGTATGGTTAAATAAAGGGGAAACACAATACACAGCACTAATATAAGTACATACATGAGGGAGATCGCTCAGGACTTCAAGACCGTCCTGCGTTTCCTGAGCTTCGCCGTCATGGCTCTGCAGGAGACCTGCGAGGCCCACCTGGTGGTCTCTTCTTCGCTAAGGGGGCCACCATCATGCCCAAACACTTCCAGCTGGCCCGCTGCATCCGCGGAGAGAGAGCTTAGACTTTCTGCTGCACATTCACCAGCCATAATGCTCTGCACTGTGTGTCTATATATATATACATTTATAGTAATATGGACATATGTTTACTAGATGTTGTTTTTTTCTTGCCTTCTGATTGTTGCTCTGAGTGTTGCTGTCCCTATGCTGTTGCAATCCTGGAATTTCCCCATTGTGGGACTAATAAAGGCTTATCTTATCTTATCTTATCTTATCTTACACACACACAGTCACCAAGAAAAGTGAAGGTGACTGGAACAAATGGACAATTACAGAGCATGGTGTTACGGAAAACAAGGCACATGACTCTATAATGAACAAACAGGGCACAAAAAGGAAATACTGAGTGCAGGCAAAGAAAAACCCACACACACGAATATATAAATACCCACAGTCACCTAAAGAAATGAAAGTGACCGGAATAAATGGATAACTGCAGAGCATGGTCTGAAAGGAAACAAAACAACTCTACAATGAAAAAACGAGGCTAAAAACATGGCACAAAAAGTAAAATGCTGAGCATGAGCGATGGAAAACACACAGCACTATAAAAACGAATCCACCAACAGGACAAAATATTACACCCGAGTGACCTTCACAAAGATAAAAGAAAAAGTGACACCCGAGGAATATGGCAGGCAGAGTCCACAAATAGCCGAGATGGCTCCGGAGATCTCCCCGCCCATTGTCCAGCTGGCGAATCAGGGGAAGAGAAATGTTCGGACGGCGAACTCTGGACCCAGATCCCAGGACTCCAGTCCAACGGCAGCCGAACCAGGCCGCCCAAAGGCAAACACAGACCAGTGGGGGGAACCAGATCACCGAACCGAAGGTTTTGTGGGTCGGGTTGTCGATCCGCATCTCTCAACCACCAGGACCGTTGAGACGGACAAAGGGTCAGAGCGGATCCCGGTGGAAGAGGCTCAGGGGAGAGCCGATGACGAGGGCGGCGGGCGTCAGGCCGCAGAGAAACGGCCACCTCCTCACCGGACCTGGACAATACTGGGGCAGCACCCACGTCAGACCCCGATCGGGCCTCAGGCGAACCCACGTTGGACCCCGATTGGGTCTCGGGCGAACCCACGTTGGACACTGCACCAGAACCGACCTCCAATGTTGAACCCGGACCCTCCAGCACCACGAGGAACAGCAACTCCTCGCCGGTGACCCTGGAAGAAGGCTCAGAAGAGAAAACAGAACCGGGATCAGGATCACCGGCAGCGCCAGAACCCGGCGAGACGAGCTCAGACGCAGCGGGCGGCTGCACCCTGCTCGTCTCCCCTGGAGATAGGCTGAAGTGCTCAAAGATAAAAAGAGAGAAAAGAAAGGAGAGCACTTGCCTGATCTCGGGTTCTGACGCCGTCCAGGATTGCGAAGATCCAGGATCCGTCGTCAGGAGGTCGTTGTCAGGCTCCCATCTAGCCGCGTCGGGCCCCGCAGCCAGCACGATGGTCAGCGCAGCTTGAGATCCTTCCGGCTCAGGTAACCCCGCCGACGATCCACTCGGCGTGAAGCCAGAAGAATCTCGTCCCGCTGGACCGAACCGCTCCTCCGTGGAGACCCGGGGACGCTCAGTCGTCGGCGTAGACTCCACGCAGCAGTCAGTCCCCCTCCTCCGTCCGCAATGTAGCTGCGGAACCACAGGTCCTCTCCATATCCCACCTCGTTGACCCGGAGCCGGGGACCGCTCGGCGGAGAGAGACACAGAGGATGCGGGATTAGGAATACAGGTTACAGCAGGTGGGGGAAGTTCAGGGAGCTGCCAACCCTGAACTTCTCCTCCAGGGATGTGACAGAGCAAATCATTAAGCAGGTGTGAAAAAACAATGACTTGCCTGCCCCCTGGAGGTTGAGTATCGCCTGCTGTAGTGGATTCTGCTTCTTCCCCTCCCCGCCCGGCGATAACGGAGGACCCCCCAGGAACTCGTCTGAGGATCGCTCGCGTTGTCTCCAGCAGAGAGCTCACCAGGCCGGGATTCCAGGCACACACAGCAGTCAGGAAGCGCGTCGAGGAGGAGGGGAAAACAGCCGGGGTGAGCCAGCCCGAATGTCCAGGAATGACAGCGGGGAAACGAGGCTCAGGGAACGAGGCTGTAGAATCTCCACACTGACAAGGCGAAGGGGTGACAGCTGCGTGGGAGGAACGGTCCTGACGATAGCCCAGAACTGGATCCGGACGAGGTTCGTGCAGAGGTGACTCGGCGATGTGATGGCGGCTATTCCCAGGGAACGAAGCGAGGGGGAAACCCAGGATTCGCCGCTCCAGATCGGAGATCGAGGCGAGGAAGGCGCCGAGCACGGGAAAGCTTCGTAGCCCTGAAGTCCTCTCCATCAACCTCACTGCCGCCGCCACATGCCAGAAGGTGGTGGCAGGAAACACAGTAGAGCTCGCGACAGCCACTCGACCCCAGACATAACTGCTGTCAGCTGCGGCTCCTTGGAGGGAATCCCGAGTGACGTGGCGCAGGTCGGGGGAAGTCCTCTGGTTGGCACGAACTCCCGGACTGGAATAGCGGCAGGAACGGGACTCCGAAGTGGGGAAAGACGTCGCCCACTTCGACTTCCTGCCGGGATTTCCATCCACCCCGTGGAGCTTCTCTCGCTGTGTACCTGCAGCGTCTATCCTGGTGCTGTCCTCCAGATGGAACACAGAATAAGGGTGACAGTCCAGGAATTCCTCAGCACGGCCCGGACGCCAGCGTCTCGCGTTGGAGGCGTCGTGCAGGGTGAAGAGCGTCCCGTCGACAGCCTCCGAGATGGACCTCAGCTCGTCGCCCTGGCGCCGGAAGTGACTCCTGGGAAACGGCATGCTAGCAGCGCTGACACCCGGACAGAAAGGTACATTTCCACGGCGACTCACGGCCGCCGGTAGCTCTTCTGGCTGCGACATACTGTCATACCCGGCTCTGGGGAGCCGGGCAATCAGAGCCAGGGACAAGCCAGTGAGTCGTGATGTTTTATTTTGGGTAAAGGATAAGGGATGAGGAGAGCACAGATACTCATGCAGACGTACACTCACGGGTTGCACAGCGCTGAGGTAAGAAGCTTGTACCGGACATGGGGGTAACAAGACATGCATACTCACAGCGGGATACAAACATAGGAATGCTGCAAGGGGAGTAGAAGCTGACACCAGACGAAGGGGCTTCAGCTTAGCCGTGCGTATGTCGCAGCCCCGAGTCATCGAGGCTGCTCCTATTTATCCTCATTGGCAGCACCCCAGCTGATGAGGACTAATTGGCCCCAGCCGTCCGTAATGCTGCCAGCTGGGAGCCTGCTGAGACACTGCTCAATGGGAAAAGGGAAAACATGGGCTGAGTGCCGAGACGGCATCTCAACCCATGGTGACAGTCAAAGCCTATTCTTGTTATTCTAATACCTATAAGACATTCTCACGTATAGACTACTTTTTGATCTCTACAGAATTAAGGTCCAAGATTCAAAACTGTTTCTATGATAACATTGTGATCTCTGATCATGCACCCTGCTGTCTAGTATATGTAGATAAGAAACTGACAAAGGGCCCAGTTAGGTGGCATTTTCAACATAAATGGCTTCAGGATAAGGAATTTGTTAAGTACATAGAAAAACAGATAGATGAGTTCTTTGATATCAATACTACACAAACATCAGCATGTATAAAGTGGGAAGCTTTCAAAGCTTTTATTAGGGGGCATATTATTAGTTATACAGGTTCAAAATCTAAAAAGACCCGAGAGGAGAGAGTCCAATTGGAACGTAAAATAAAAATTCTTCAAATAAAGGTGTATGCAGGAAGTAACCCACAGTTAGAGAACGAATTACTGATTCTGAGAGCTGAATATGACAAAAAATCAGCGAATAGAGCTGCCTCGAGTCTTCTAAGATTGAAGCAAACTTTTTATGAACAAGGTGAAAAATCAGGAAAATTATTGGCATGGCAGATTAAACAATTAGAATCTAAAACACCAATTACCAGTATTATAAGTAACGGACAGGTAGTTATAGATCCTTTAGAAATTAATAGTGCCTTTAGAGATTATTATGAAAAACTACATGATACAAAAAATGAAACTGACTTAACAAAACTAAATGGGTTTTTGGGTGGATTATCCATACCAGGTATTCCAAATGAAATCAGGGAGATACTGGAGTCTAAAATTAGTCAAGAAGAAGTTGGGCTAGCCACTGATAATATGAAATCAGGAAAAAGAGCAGGACCAGATGGTCTTCCAGTCGACCCCTATAAAAAATTTAAGAATAAATTAATAAAACCACTTTTGGAAATGGTTTTAGAAGCATTTCAAAATGGTAATTTACCACCATACATGAATAATGTCTTAATTATATTGTTGCCAAAACCAGGTAAACCCTCTAATAAATGTGAAAACATGAGACCAATAAGCCTATTAAATGCTGATCTTAAAATAATCTGTAAAATTTTAGCAAAACGACTACAAGAAATATTACCAAATATTATTAACCGAGATCAGAATGGCTTTATAATGGGAAGACAAGGCTTCCATAATGTAAGAAGACTATTTAATATTATTTATTCCAATAAAGAAGCACCGGATACAGCTCTCCTATCACTGGACACCGAAAAGGCCTTTGATAGGGTCGAATGGCCCTTTTGAAGTCCTACAAAGGTTTGGACTTGGAAATAATTTCATAAAATGGGTCCAGATAATATACAATAATGCTACAGCAGAAATCCTAACAAACAGCAATATCTCAAAATCAATAAAAATCAATAGAGGATGTCGACAAGACTGTCCACTTTCACCTTTATTGTTTACTATGGCAATTGAACCTTTAGTGATGGCAGTACGTTTACATCCACAAATATCTGGAATTAAAGTAGGACCAACAGAACATAAAATCTCCCTGTATGCCCATGACATAATTTTGTTTATGTCGAATTTTAAAAAATCAATTCCGACCTTGTTAAATTCAATAAAGAACTTTGGGGATATATCAGGATATAAAATAAACAAAACAAAATTTTCAATATTAATGTTAAATGAGACCCAGAGAAATCATCCATCTCCTGAGGTAAACCAATTCAATGTTGTAGATCAGTTTAAATATTTAGGAATTCAAATTTTGCCTAAGCTAGAATCAGTCGCCAATGTTAACTATGAAGCCTTAATGACAAATATTAATGAGTTGCTTCAGAGATGGATGTCACTACCAATGTCGATGATTAGGAGAATTAATATACTTAAAAGTAATATCTTACCTAAAATACTTTATTTATTTCAAAACATTCCTTTACCACCACCTTCAGATCTATTCTCAAGAATTAAAAAAAAGTTAGTGGAATTTATATGGAACAATAGGAAGGTTAGATTACGTTTGTCCTTACTATACTTACCATTTGATCGTGGAGGTCTGAAATGTCCAAACTTTATGTTGTATTACTGGTCAGCACAACTGAGGTCTATGACATATTATTTTTCATCAAATGATCCACCTCACTGGACTGAAATGGAATCATACAATTTGCCTTTACCTCTTCCCTTATTCATATACTCAGACTCGGCTAAAAAATTACAGAAACAAGTTAAAAATCCAATTGTAAAGCACATGATCAAAATATGGTGTGAAACTAAAAAATATTTAAAAGAACCACACTCACTGTCACAATTTAGCCCAACCAGGGAGAGTGGATATTGTATTTAAAGTATGGAATTTAAAAGGGATTCAAAAGATTCAAGACTTATATTTGTCACGCTCAGATAACATAATGTCTTTTGAAGAACTGAGGATTAAATTCAATCTTAATAGAACACACTTTTTTAAATATCTTCAGCTTAGAAATTTTATTCGTTCAAATCAAAATAATGCTCTCACCCGACCTACTTATTCAACTTTGGAAAATTTTTTGATGAAAGATAGTAAGAGAAAGGGTATTATTTCAGAGTTTTACAACTCATTGACACTATTCTCAAGTGAAACTCACAGAAAAGACTGAATTACTGGAAAGAAGACCTGCAAATTGAAATTTCAGAGGAACAATGGGAAATGGCTTGTGCAGGAGCTCAAACCAAATCATAAATGTACGTCTTAAACTGATACTTTTAAATGGTTAATGCGGATGTATGTTACACCAGTGGAATTAAATAGATATAACAAAAACATACCAGATACATGCACAAACTGTATGGAAAAGTAAAGGAACCCTATTTCACTGTTTATGGGAATGTAGAAAATCAGAATGTTTTGGGAAGAGGTGAGGGTAACAATTGAAAAAATAATTTCAAAAAACAAATAACATTGAACCCTAAACTGTTTTCGTTGGGTCTGTATCCAGAAAACATAACTTAAAAAGAGATTGAAAGAGCAATCATTAGACCTCAGTTTGCTAATGCCAAAAAAATGATCATTGTACTACTGTGAAAAACGACTCATAGACCAGATGTGACTCAGTGGTTAAGACAGATGTTAACAAACCTTCCACTAGAAAGAATAACATATACTGAAATCAAAGGAAAATGTGTTTGAGAATATATGGAGACCTTTCATTGATTATGTAAAGAAATTAAACATAACTTCGGAAGAAGAAGGTGAATGATATGTGTGGACCTTGCAAATTCCAAGCTGGTGAATGTATATTATGTATTCTTATGTAATAGATTACCTAGACTAAACAGAGGAGCATTGTTGTTGACTTGTTTTTGTTAATGGCTGTTGTTGTTTTTATTACACTTTTTTTGTTGTTATTTTGTTATTGTTCTTTTTAATTTTTAAATTACTTTTGTGTTAGTGTCTGACATGTGTGTGCTATATTTGTAAAAAAAAAAAAGGTTCAATAAAAAATACTGTGGGAAAAAAAAAGATTATGGAATGAATTTGGACCTGAATTAAAATCATGTACAACGCTTGGACAATTTAACACTAGAAGTCCCAGACGTTGGCCCTCTTGTGGCCACTTGATGGTCCCCCTATGGGTTTTCTAGCCAAAAAGGCCAAATGGCCCCTCTCTGGGACTAAAGGAAGAAATACTCCAAACATATATACAAGATGACATGTAAAATCACATAAGGATTGTCATATCCAGTCTGTGTTGTGTTGTTGCTTAGTTTTTTTTTTTGGTCACATTTTGTCTTAGCTTTGTTCCGAAATGTAATCGCTCTTGTTTTGTTTTTCTTTTGAATTCTTGGATGGAATATGGGTGGGCAATATAAGCTGCGGCTTCAGCCATCACCCATTTCGGATAACTTATGTTGAACTGTATAATCAGAGGAGTTATTGTTAATTTGACCTTGTTGGATTTTTTTCCCCTTTGTTATATTATTCCATTTCTTTTTTAATCTTTACTTTTAATCTATCCGAAATAAAGATTCATTCATTCATTCAAAATAGCTTTTGATTACAGTAAATATGACCTCCTAATGCTGCAGATTCAACAAATGACCATTTTCAGTTTTTTACAATCAATAAAATGTTTTGAAACTGTTGTGCATAATAATTTGGAACAGTGCATTCTGAGTTTTTTTATTTTATTTTTGCAAAAAAAAAAGTTATCATTGGGAGGTTTGTTCAATAAAATCTGAATTATGCTCTAATGGTTGATGACTTGAAAATTATACTGACTGTAATAATAATAATAATAATGGATTAGATTTATATGGTGCTTTACATGCCAAGTGACATCTCAACATACTTACAGTGAGTCCATTATTCATTCACTCCAGAGAGACATTGGTAGTGCTAAGCTACTAGTTAGTCAGTCTGCCCTGGGGCAGACTGACAGAAACGTGGCTACCAATCCACACCAACGGCCTCTCCGACCATTACCGAACATTTATACACATTCATACCCAGTGTCATGGACACTGGAAGCAAGGTAAGTAAGTAAAACTTTATTTATATAGCACTTTTTAAAACACAAATTTACAAAGTGCTGCACAAACATAAAGTATTTCAAGATAAAACCAGACAACATTTCCAACACAGTAAAACTGAGCACATCAAGACAGACACACAAACACAGAGACAAAAGTACAAACTCACAGACCCATGACTGGACTCATTACAAACACACACTGCATAAGGTGGGTTATAAAAATGGCTTGTCGGTAGAGATGGGTTTTCAAAGACGTTTAAAACAGTTCAGCTTTTTTAGTGCATCTGATGGATTGAAGTAGCTGATTCCAGAGGGTAGGTGCAACAATGGAGAAGGCACGATCACCTCTTGTATTGTGAGTAGAACATGGTATGGATAAAAGACCAATATTTGAGGAGTGGAGTGGAGGAGATGTGGAGTACTGAACCAGGAGGTCAGAAATGTGATCTGGGGCGAGGTTGTGTAGTGCTTTAAATGTAATTATGAGAATTTTGAATTGAATCCTCAGTTTTACTGGGAGCCAATGAAGGGATGCAAGCACGGGGGTAATGTGAGATTGACAGCTGGTTCTAGTTAATAACCTGGCAGCTGAATTTCAGATTAATTGTAAATGATTTATTGCGGATTGACTGAGGCAGGTGTAAAGAGAGTTACAGTACTCTAAATGGGAAAAGATGAAAGTGTGAATTAAGATCTCAAGATCAGACTGAGGAAGTACTGTATATGTTTGAGATTTGCAATGTTTATAAGCTGCAGAAAACAAGACTGGATGAGCTTGTTTATGTGGGAATCAAAAGACATGTAACTGTCAAAGATGATACCAAGGTTTTTAGTGGTGATTGTGATGTTAGAGTGATGACATCCAATAAACGGTTGAACACAGGCAACAAAGTTATCTGGACCAATTATAAAGATTTGGGTTTTACTGGAATTTAAGTGAAGAAAATTAATAGACAACCAATCTTTGATAGCAGCTAAACAATTATGGAGGGAGGATAGTTGATTCAGGTTATTGGTTTTGGCAGAAAAGTAGATTTGAATATCGTTGGCATAACAGTGATATGCCACATCCCAAAACTGGCTGAAAAGGTGACCTAGAGGGAGCATGTATAGTGAAAACAAAATAGGTCCACAGACCGAACCCTGGGGGACTCCACACAGAAGGGGAGCAGAGGGGGAAACAAAATTTCCACTGTGGATGTTAAAGTGTCTGTTAGTTAAATACGAGTTAAACCAGTCTAATGCTGTACCAGAAATGCCGACTCAGTTATGAAGTCTGTCTAGCAGGATGGTGTGATCGATGGTATCAAAGGCTGTTGTCAAGCCAAGTAGAATAAGAATGGTGAATTCACCTTTATCTGCGTGCATGAGAATGTCATTGGTTACTTTAAGTTGTACGGTTTCTGTACTGTGCTTATACTGGAGGGAAAAGTGTCTTGCCCAGGGACATAATGGCAGGATGGCTGAGGAGAGCGGGATTCGAACCAACAACCCGCTCTACCTCCTGAGCCACTGCCGACCACAGTGCGGCAGAGGCCCACTGAGCGACTGCCGCCCACTGAGCGACTGTCATTTGCATCGACTATATCATTTGCATAATAATTTGGAACGCGGTGTGCTGTGGTCATGCTTGGGCTTAATGTTTCCTGTTTCTGTTTGGGACGAGTAACTCAAGGTTACATTGGTGGTATAACACACCAAGTTGTATTGTGGGCAGGGCCGGCCCAAGCTTTCATGAGGCCTTAAGTGAAATTAGAATTTGGGGCTCCTCTTCAAGTAAATTACATGATGCTTCTCGGGAAATTTTGCACAGTTGTTATGGCATTGCTTGCACAATGCAAACATGTGAATAGATGCAAATTTCTATCCAAGCAAACTGCAGAGGGGTGAGGTTGCCTTTATAACTTCTGTAGCTGCTTTCTACCTGCTGTGGAAATCCCCAAAACACTGTCACGTTTAGGTTTATAACATTATTTGGCACAGCATACAGCTGGAAAAAAGGCCACTGCCTCCTCCAGAAACTGCACCTGGATGATAGATGTTTACACAGCTAGCCTGCTAGCCCTTGTTAGCACATCTGTAGGAGGAGGATGTGGGTTAGGTGGTGGGCTGAATGTGTTTTTTGTGTCATTGATCGAGGGAGTATGCCATTTTTTTACATATAGTCTTTGTAAATCTGAGAAAATTTGTTGGCAGCTTCAGTTTGAGCTAATCTATTATTCAATTCAAGCTTATTTGTACAGTGCCTAATCACAACAAAAGTCATCTCAAGGTGCTAGATACAAAAGCACAAATCATAAGTAATTAAGACAAAACCCCAACAATCAAACAATCCCCTATGAGCAAGGATGAGGCAACAGTGTGAAGGAAAAACTCCCTTATTGGAAGAAACCTCCGGCAGAACCAGGCTCAAGGAGGGGCAGTCATTTGCCATGACTGATTGCGGGGGTGAGGGGATAGAGGAAGAAAAGAAAGAAAAAACATTCATACATATTCATACAACCAGCAACAACACACAAGTAGAACAACGTTCATACAGATACGATATGCAGTGTTGCGTCAAAGCTAGGCTAACCTAGGATTGCAGCATTTTTATTGGCTTTTTCAGGCTTATTAAGCTAGCTAACAAATCTCATAGGTTGCATTGCAAACAAACGCATGTGTAGCTGACTTAGTGGTGTAATGCCCAAACACTATGTACACTATGCATAATTAACAGTGTTTTTAGTGGACATAGTAGATAGTAAAATTCAAAACTATGACATGCAAAATCCAATCTAAACTTGCCGATGACGTTCAATTAAAACATGATATTGTAGTGGCACTGAGTGGGGGGTTCTCCACCCAGAGTCGGAAGTTGGGGGTGGGGGGTGGGGGTGGGAGATGGAATAGAGGACTGAAGGAGGAAGTGGCACCGGGGGTCCCAGATGCAACAGAATGGACTGGCTGCACCCTGGGGAGTCAGGACACACCGGAGTTTGCTAGAGTGGGAATGGGAGTGATAAGCAGGGTTTCGTGTCCTGTAATGTTAATGTGCCAGACAGGCTTTGTGTACTGTGTATATTGTCTTTGGCTCCCTGGGTCTCATTGGGCAGGAATAAAGTGGTATAAAAGGAGGCACCCAGAGACCCAGAGAGAAGTTTTCTGTGTTTTATGTTGGACAGTGAATAAAGTTTGTGTGTCATTCAGCTCGCTGTCTCGTCTGCTTTCATCTTCCACATTGGTGACCCTAAGATGTGCAATGGAGAACGAGCCGAGCACCGCCCCGGAGACAACCCAGATGGAGAACACCAGCACGGCATGCACTATCACAGTCAAGCTCCCGGACCTCTGGCTTCACAGTCCAACCACTTGGTTTCTACATGTGGAAGCCCAATTCGCACTCCGTGGGCTCTCCATGGATGACACCAAATATTATCATGTGGTCGCTGCGCTGGATGTGCGCGCCACACAGCAAGTGAGCCTGCTCCAGGAGCCGCCAGCCCAGGAGAAATCTGATGCACTCAAGCAGATGCTGCTTCAATGTTATACCCTGTCGGACAGTGAGAGAGCAGAAAAACTCCCTACGTGCTCACAACTGGGTTACAGATCAGCTGTGGAGCTGATGGAGAACATGTTAGCACTGAGGGGAAAGGACGACGAACCCTTCCTGTTCGCCCACCTCTTCCTCAGGAACCTAGCAGCCACAGCGGGGGCGATCCTGGCCAACTCACCGCTGCTGGTGGCCAAGAACTACCGTGCCCTGGCGCAAGAAGCAGACCGCATCATCCTAGCGAACAGAGCTCTCAGCATGCACGCAACGACACCAGCAGCTATGAAGGACTCCAGTGAGGTCGAGGAGCCATTGGGGGTGGCTGGGACGGACGCCAAGAGACGCAGGAATGGGATGCTCTGTTGCTATCACCGCCGGTTTGGCTCGAATGCCCAATGCTGTCTGCCACCATGCCAATTCAAGAAGCCAGGGAAACAGCATGGCCAGCAGTCAGGAGCAGCTGCGACCGCTGGCAACAGGAACAAGCTGCTTTTCATCACAGACACATGTTCGGGGAGACGTTTCTTGGTGGACTCTGGCTCCCAGAAGAGCCTCATTCTGCTGGTCAGGACAGACACAGCGGGCCCCATTGATGTGGACTTTACACTATGAACACATATAGCAGTACAACAGTACGCATAGTACCGTTACGCTACTAGTTACATGACTATAACATGTGGGAAGTCTAGTCAGAAGCTTTGTCAAATAAGAAAGTTTTCATTTATGTTTTAAAGGCAGAGTGTCTGCCTTATGGGCCCAGGCTGGTAACTGGCTTCATAAAAGAGGGGCCTGATAACTGAATGGGGGGTAGGGCTTTGCTTCACGGGTAGGGCGTTGCTTTCACACCTACAGGCTTTAGTTCGTTTTCTCTGTTAGTGTAATTCGTTTTGTCTGGTGAGAACACAGTAATCGCACTCAGGTGCGCACCAAAACAACTGTGCCGAGATTGCCTGAAAGAGGTTGTTACGGCCCCACTCCTTTGAGAGTGGGGCCTGGGTTTTCCTTTTCATTCTTATGTTATAGGTGGAGCTGTGGAGGTTGGGACTGCACTGGTGGCTTTTGCTCATGCTGTCTGCAGGTTTCTGTTTAGGATTGCCATTGCTGCCACTGCCACTCCAGACAGAGGCGTGCGGTCACTGGTTTGGCTGGTGACTGGTTGTTCTGTTCCATGCATCCAACACACACACACACACACACACACACACACACACACACACACACACACACACACACACACACACACACACCACTAATATTTACAGGCACATTTATTTCCTTTAAATAAACTTTTGGTTAATTAGCACCTCTGTGTGGTCTCCCTTTCGGTCCAGCCTTGAGTTGGGTTGTGACAAAATGGGGGCTTGTCTGGCCATTTGAAACCGGGACCGTCTGTTTGAGCTTAGGCCCATTTGTGACAAAGTGAGGCCTCGTACGTCCATTTGAACCCGGTTGGTTTGTTTGAACTTTGGTCCATTCATTCATCCGCTTAAAAATGGGGGCTCGTCCGTCCATTTGAACCTGGTCTGTCTGCTTGAGCTTAGACCCATTTGTGACAAAATGGGGTCTCGTCCGTCTGTTTGAATCTGGTCGGTCTGTTTGAGCCTTCGGACTATTTGTGACAAAATGGGGGCTCGTCCAACCGTTTGAACCCGATCTGTCTGTTTGAGCTTTGGCCCATTTGTAACAAAATGGGGACTCAGCGGTCCGTTTGAACCTGGTTGGTCTGTTTGAGCCTTAGGACCATTTGTGACAAAATGGGGGTTCGTCTGACCTTTTGAACCCGGTCTGTCTATTTGAGCTTTGGCCCATTTGTAACAAAATGGGGGCTCGTCCGTCCGTTTGAATCCGGACCAGTCTGAGCTTTGGCCCATTTGTAACAAAATAGGGGCTCGTCCGTCCATTTGAACCCAATTGGTTTGTTTGAGCCTTAGGATAAATTGTGACAAAATTGGGGTTTTTTTTAATCCAGACCCATTCGTTCATTTGTCCGTTTAACTGTGGGTTGTGATAAAATAGGAGCTCATCTGTGTCATGATGTAGAGCACGGTTGTCTGTTGTTTCTGCTTGTTCTTTAGCAATCCCTGTTTCTCAGTTTAATCATCTCTATGTCTGTCTAGGTTGTTATTATGTCTTTGACCATTTAGTTTGACAGTATATCTGTTTTGCCTTGAGCCTGTTCTCACTTTTACTCTTATCCCTCCTCTTGTAAATTTTGATATTAAGTATTTCAGTTTTTGTATTTATCTCATCCTTGCCTTTTGGTTCGTTTTTCTCTGTTCGTATTATCTGGTTTGTTTTCTTATTTTTGATTCATTTCATATTTACTGTCAGTTTCCTTTTTGCCATGCTTCCGGTCTGTGCTTTTATTTTGATAGCGTGATTAGTTACTTCTGTATTTCAAGTTCTGTTCGCGGGCTATCACAGCTGTCAGTGTTTAGTCTAATCCTTGTTTGCTCATGTCACCCACAGCTGCTCATCATTTGGTCATTCCCCTGTGCCTATTTAAGGACGGCTGCAACGCTAACTTGTTGCAGTGTCCTACTGTGTGTTTCCATGTGTTTGTATGGGTGTGCTCCATCTTGGACTTAAGCTTCATTACTCCCTATTATCCTGGCGTTTCTGTACACCTCAGCCTGGTCCCATCCAGGCTGTTGGCGTTCCTATACGCCTAACCGTATCTCCTCCTGTTTGTGTTAAGTGTAAGTTTTTGTCTTTATGTTATTTTTGTGCTTTTGTTATTAAATGTTTTTCAACTCACAGTCCAGCGTTTGTGTCTTCATCCTGGCCTGGTGGGCAATTTATGACAGTCTGTTTGTTTCAGCAGATTCATCCATCTGTTTTGTTTTTTTTTTAAACTGGGTTTAATCCCGGTTGTCATGAACCTGGGTTTGGTGGTTCCAAACCCAGTTCTGACCTATGGTTGTTTTGCCCTATTTTCCGTGAGGCGTGTCAGGGAGCTATTGGGTCCTTCGCTCCCTGACAGCTCGGGCACGCCTCCTCCTCCTGTCAGTGCCATCAGCTGTTTCTCATTATGGGTGTTCTCACACACATACACACACACTCCATTCATTCCCATTCACACGCTAAGACACTCACTCATGCACACCTGGGATTTATTATGTTCAGCCCACTCTTTCTCACAGCGGCAGTCTTTTCCCTCATTAGTATCATTATTACATAAACGCTGCATTAGTAGGAAGAGACCGTCAGACAATTCACCTTCATGCATGGCAGCGTGTTCCTCCATGTATGTTTGTTTCAACTACCTACGGTTCATTCAGCCTGACGTTGCCGTCTTTTTTAACGCTTCAAGTTTGGGTACTCCCTTGGCATTAGCGGCTGACCCTGCCTTACCCCCTCATCCACAGGACTACACAAACAGCCCCAGATTGTTCCAGCCATAAGTACATGTTTGCCTTTCTCTTCGTGGCCACTGCTACGGCAGCACTAGGCACTCCCTCTCCCAGGCTGTGGAACATCCAGGCGGTGTCCCTGTATGTCTCGTGTCCTCAAACTCATCGTTCCAATCCTCTGCAATTAGTGTGTTTTTTACTGGACTTGGTATTTTGTGGTTTATGTTAATAAAGTGCACGTTCTACTCCAGCAATTGGGTTTTTCATTTCTTCCTCCGTGCGCGGCGTAATGTCGCATGGGGAATCATAACAGAATGCTCCGACCAGTTAGAAAAAACCCAGTGTAGTAGACGTGTGTTTTTTCTTTTTCTTTTCACCCTCCTTTTTTTTCTTCCTCCCCGAGTATCAACATGGTGGTTCGGATGTAGAGGGAGCTGGAGAGGGAGCTGTGCTCACTGTGCTTCCTGGAGGAAATTTTTTCATGGACACAGAAGCCCTGTTTCTCCTAGGCCGTTCGACAGGCTCGAGACACAGCGATGAGGGTGATGGAGCGAGACAGCCTCTGGGATCATCCCGAGGCAATGGAGATTCTCCGGGACATCTTTGCTGTGCCATGCGAGTTGTTGGATAAGGATCTCCCAGTGCTCGAGCTCCTCACGGCCACTCCGCTTTCTTCTCCGGATAATACGGAGCTTCTCAACACGGGTGACTCGCTGCCCAGTGCGGTGCTTCATATCCCGGATAATCTGGTTCCCAAGCTGCCCGTGAAGAAGAACAGGAGGAACTCCCGCCGGAAGAAGCTTCCAGACTCGCCGACAACAGCCCTGCATCCCCGTCTCGAGCCGTGTCCCACTCCATCCCCGGAGGAACTGGAAGAACGTAGACTGGCTCTTCAGGCGGAGATGGCTCTCCTCCTGGAGGTGAAGCCGTGGCTCCTCCTGGAGATGGCCAAGAGATTGAAGGAATCTTCCCTGAGGGAGGGGGAGCTGCAGCTCAAGGAGGAACACCAGGAGAAGAGAGAAGATGCTTCAGAGGCCACTGGGGATGCCCAGTGCCAGGAGAACAGGCAAGTTTTTCCTCATTTAACTTTTTCAGTTGATGAACAATTTTGCCTGTGTCCTGGTGAGGAGACTCGGGATGTGCAGTCCCCCGAGTGCTCTGCCCCGGCGGCATATGGTGCTCCCTCACCCGACCTCACTAAATCCTTTTTGTGTGCCCCCACGAGCTCACCAGCTCTGGAACCAGGTTGTTCGAGGGGAGAGGAACTGAAGGCCGAGGAGGCTCCAGCTCATGGGCCAGGGGTGAGGCCGTCCCCGGCCACCACACCAGAGGAGCTGGTGGCGTGGAAGATGGCGCAGGGGGTCACCGAATCTGCAACCACCATCATGCCTGCTGCGGAGGCTGTCATGGCAGAGTCATCACCAGGACCTGACCTTCAGCCGATTGGGCCCAGAACTTCATCGTCGGAGTCCTGGATGGTGGTGGAGCTCAAGCACAGACAAGAAATCTCTCCTGTAGTTCTCCTGTCAATAGTTGAGAGATCTTGCCTGGCTCTTGGGGAGGACAGTCGGGTGCAGCTCTCAGCTGCATCTGGACCCCCCTCACCGGGCTCTGCCGCTGCCGGCGGCCCTAGCTGTTTCCCCTCTTCCGTCCTTTCCGAGCTCCACTCTAGGGTCGCCGGAGAGGAGCCGCCGCATGAGCCCAGCCGCCCTGGAAGAGGTCGACATGGGGGTAGCACCAGATGACCGGCTGGAGCCTGCGTACCCTAAGTTACCGTAGTTCTGGACGGTGGTGGAACCTAAGTTCAGGCAAGTGTGCTCCATCACGTCAGTTATGTCTATGTCAATGTCACACTGCCTGACTCATGGCGAGGAGGGCCCGGGGCGGCCATGTCTCAGACAGGGTCCAATGTGGGTGCGGCCGTGTCTCAGACCGGAACCAACATGGGTGCGGCCGTGTCTCAGACCGGGACCAACATGGGTGAGGTCATGTCTCAGACTGGGACCAACGTGGGTGCGGCCATGTCTCAGACCGGCCACCAACCCCTAAGGTCCCCGGTGGGTAGGCTGGACCACCAGCCTACCCACTGGGTAGGTTGGTGGTCACCAACCACCAGTGGGTAGTTGGGCCACCAGTTGGGCCACCAGTCCTGGTGGCCCAACCTCACTGGTCGGCCACCTGAAAGACTTGGCTCTCGGGCCGGGTGGCCCAACAGTCCTGGCAAGCTGCCTGACACTGTTCAGCAGGCCACCTGCTGGGCTTGGGACTCGAGCAGGCCACCCGATCAGTCACCCTTCACTATGCCGGGGACCTGGGACACTGGTCGACCTCCTGAACTTTGGACTCCTGTGGGGGGTGGGGTGGAGGTTTACAGTATTATTTTGCATTTTGTGTTGTGTTTTTTCACGTGTTGTTTCCCTCCTAACCTGTGTTCCTTCCACCTCCCACCCTAGGTAGTTTTCTGTCTCTGGGGGGGGGGCGGGGTTCCTTGGTTGTGTTTTTGTTTTCGGCTGATGGTACTGGGGTGTCTGGTGTCCACCCCTAGATGAGGGGGCCCTGTCATGAACTCATGAACTTTCATTTCTTCCTCCGTGCGCGGCGTAATGGCGCATGGGGAATCATAACACCGGTAAGTGTTTTCTATGTATTTTGTTCTGATATCACTGGAAATTTCTCTTGCTAGGTTTAACAGTGAATTCATTAGGGGGTTTGCTATCTGTGGTTTAGTGTGGTGGTGAAAGCGGCCTGGGGCCACATCCACGGGAACCTATGAGTCACTGTGTAGCAGTTGCTTGTCATCCCCAGTGGGTTTGCGAGTAAAGAACCTCCCCCCGGTAGCTGCACGAAGACTATGGTCTACGTTATGCAGGTAGGGATTTTTCTGACTAGGTAATAAGGGTGGAGAGTTTCCAGTGTGTCATTTTTTTGGAAACACTTTCTTCTGTTTCTTTGTTTGCCCAGTTTAGTTTTGGTCCAGTTGAATAATCTACTCACATGTGTGATTGGAGGTGTTGACAGTGTTTTTGTGAATGGATGAGTGGTTGTGGTGTCCGTGTGATGTCAGCGTTCGTGGTTGTGCAGTGTTTTTTAAATGAACGCACACCTGTTGGGAAGCCACGGAGGTTGGTGAGTGTTTGGGTTAATTTGTAAATGTGGTGTTTTGCTGTGTTTGGGGCATGAGTTAATTGTTTTTGGGTTATCAGGCAGAGTGCTGCACCTGTGATAATTAAGTTTTGTGCATCAGTCTGGATTGTTTGTGCATGTTGGCGTGGATGTAACACGTCTTATGATGTTTTCCGTAGAAGCGGGTTTAGCTGGGGATGTTGCCGCTGTAGCATTATCTTGCTTTGGCTCATCAATAAAATTATTCTTCAGCTTAAAGACATTGTTTCACCCAGGAAAAGGACAGTCAAAAACTGCTTTTTCATCTCAGGACCACAGCTGAGCTAACATTCCTTTGTAAAACCAGGCTCCAGAATTCCTCCTAATGCATTTCCTCCTGAACATTTTTTGGCCAGTAAAACATGGACAAAGAACAGACCTTTGTGGAATGCCCCATATGGCCTACAAAATATCCACAGCTCAACATTGCCCTCTACTGGCAACTCTGGGACATGCTGGATTTAACCAGTGAACTTTTTGACTACAATTCTTGTTACAAGACTCAATTTTAAACATTCTCTTTTTCAGGACACCATGGAAAAGCAAACGGACTCTGATGTTTGATGTGGACAATCAATAATGGGTTTGAAATATATTAATCCTTGATTTTAAATATGTGCATGCTAAAATGTTTAAACGAATGTTTATTCTTGCATGTTAATTTAAAAGCACTAGTTATAAAGTTGCATGAATCACTGAAATAGGTTAGATTTTATACATAAGTATATAGATGAATTTTCAGTGTTAAGACGGGTGTATCAGATTGCCAAAATGTCCCTAAAGTCACGTGACTGATCGCCGCCAGTCTCTGCTGGGATTGGTTGTTACAGACAAAAGCCCGTTTGTTTATTGGACTAAAGTTCTTAAAACCCGCCCCCGAAGGAAGACTATTGGTTTGAGCTTTTGTCAATCCCCGGAAGCCCGTGAAAACTCGGCTGGAGTTATTAAAAAAAAAGAAGAGACACCATCTCTTCGCCCTCTTTTCTTTTTCCACTTCTTCTCGTCACTTCACAGAAGATGACTGCAGAACACTCCTGGAGATCACAACGGGAGAACAAAGACTTCAGATCTCTTCACTGTCAGAGAACATGAAATATTGCGTTTGTGTAAACTTCTGTGTATTTCAATGTTTTTCTTTAAACGTCCAGGAATTAATCCTTTTCTTTCCTGAGCACAAATTCTAATTTGGAGTCAAACTCCCGTCCTAGATGTTTAATTTTATAACTTTTTTCCTGTTAAACTTTCTTTAAACTCACCGTTTGTAATGTTGACTTTATGTTTAATTTTCTATTGACCACCGCCGCCCTAGAAGCTAATTTCATCTCCACGAAGTCGTAGAAATCTTTTGATTTTGCTATTGGATCAGATTCTGTAATTATTCTCAAATTCCCTCGTGAGAAGCTGGTGAGTTATGGAGGCCACCACACGACACTGAAGAAATGAACACGCCACGGAAGAGGAGACATTTTGAGCTGGACCTCAGCTCACTGTGATCAACACATCCAAAATCTCATCTTGTGACAATAGACTGGAAAGCTGTCGTATATCTGCTGGCCAGATATTCTGGTTTTGGCGCTATCTACAAAAAAGAAAAACTTCAAGGACACAACGACGCGGAAGGATTTTCACCAACCTGGGTCATGTGAGCTGTATTCTTTATTCACCTGCTGAATAAAACATCTGAGATTTGAGAATAATTCAGTATCTGATCAGATACAAAATTAAAGAGCAATTAACATAACTCTTCTTTTCCTTAAAATTCCGTTCTGATTTTCTTAAGAGTAATCCAGAATTTTCATATAATTAGTTTAATTTCCCCATAAATTTGCGTTCAGTTTTCCATAATCTGTTAACTTCAAACTGATCTAAATTCAGCTTACATTTTCACCCTGGTTCTGCAAATGTTCACATTGTTACTCTATCATTTACAAGTTTAATTTAATGATTAATGTGAATCATTTCTATGTCCTTTAATCATCATTCCCTTTAAAAAATATGGTTAAATGAGAGAAGTTGTTGGGAATTTATTTCATTCTGAGTCTGGTTTCAAAGCCCCCAGTATCGAATTCACTAAAATTTTGAGACTGATTATTAATTAATTTATTGAGTGATTAAACAGGTGTAAAGTGAAATTAATGATCAAAGTGCTCACTAAAGAGGTGAGCTGGTGCCCCACGAGTGTTTAACTTTTTCTGTGTGTGTGGACCCGGAGTAAATCCCAGGTCCCGATACATTAATACAAATTAAATAATTTTTATACCTGATTATAATTATTAATCACATATTTCTACACCAGATTAACATTTGAGAAAGGTTGTTACTGCTTGAAATAGAATTGGAGAAACTCAGGGAAAGACAGTTGCAATTAGAAGAACACATTTTGTTTAGGCTTGCTGCTGCCGTTGCTGCCACTGACGCTCCAGACAGAGGCGTGTGGTCACTGGGTTGGCTGGTAACTGGTTGTATTGTTCCATGCATCACACACACACACACACACACACACACACACACCACTGATATTTACAGGCACATTTATTTCCTTAAAATAAACTTTTGGTTAATCGGCACCTCCTTGTGGTTTCCCTTTTTATCCAGCCTTGAGCCGGGTTGTGACAAGGTGGTCTTAATTTGAATTAACTGGCCAACTCTGGTGCAGTCCTGCAGGTGAGAAAGGGACTGCACTAAAACAGGACCACCAGGAAACGGTAAAACATTTTATGCCACTGTACATACCTGATGGATCTTCAAACATATCTGTGGCTGAGTATGTCACGGTTCTGGAGGATCAATGAACATTAACAAGTTATTTTCCGACATGCTTCATTTTCAAACTGTATGATTTGCCAAAAGTGGTATATGTACGTAATGTAATAAACGGCAGCTAGGGCGATGAAAACCTCCCATAGATTACGATACAATTTGTATTATTTCCTCCCCAGAAATGCATAAATAAACAGTAGTCATACTACTTCCTGTATTTACCTCTCCTGTTCTCATGACAAAAAAAATCTGACCAATAAGAACAGAGAACGTTTTGAAATAAGTCTCATGGGATTTAATGTGTTGGAATTTGGTCCACTTGAATTTTTGCTTGTGTGAAAGGAAACCAAACCAAGGAGAAAATGATTCAAAGCAACACACTTATCAACTGATTCAGACCAAAGTAAACAAATTTAGGTGGGAAAGCACCCTTAAGGTGCCTTCACACCAAACGGGCAAATTTTTCGCACAGCACGGTTACATTATAACTCCATGTAAACACACAAATAGACATGAATTCACCATCTGAGTGAGATGCAGACAGGCAAAGTTGCCTTCATAACTTCTGCAGCTGTGTTCAACTTGCTGTTGAAATCCCCACAATAATGTCATGTTTAGGTTTACATTATCCGACAGGAGGCTCACTTGAAAAGTTGCCCCTGTCTCCAAAACTTTACAGGATGATGGGTGTTTCCATTGCTAGCTTGCTAGCCTTGTTAGCACGTCCATGGCAGAAATCCGTGGTAAAATAACTCTGACATCCTGATTCAGCTGAAGAGCTCCCGGTCCTTCTCTTTCCAGGTCAATGGCAGTCTCATTTTCAAACTAGTTTACTCTCCAATGCTGATACTTTTACTCCAATGACGGCAGAATCTCAAAGCTAGCGCTATCCCTCAGACATGAATGCGTGAATGAGCGATTTCGCGTGTGCTCGCCTCTTTCCATTGACTTTGTATACATTCGTGCCGCCTGTTCGCGTTTGGTGTGACGGCACCTTTAAAGACCCTAGGGATTATGAGGAGTTCTGTGGTCTGAGAGCACAATATTCTGATAATAGGGTAGATTGATTCTTTAAGATAACTGGGGGATAGTGTTATGTTCAAATAACATGAGACTGGAGCCGCTCTCAACTGAACACTGAAATGACTTTATCATCGAGAACAACACAATATACACTTTAGCTGTAGCCTACCTGACGGCATTATCCCCGACCCCTTCGGCCAGGCTACCGCAAGCCCCGAGAGTCAAATCTCACACATAACACCCCCCCACATACACACAAAGTCAAAGAACCCCCTCCCCCAGAACAGAAAACAAACACAGTGTTGCCTCTCTTTTTTTTTTAAACTAAGTAGGTAAAACTCAGCCAACCAAACGGGCATCTGGGTAGACTACTAGAATGCCCCACCGTGTTGGAGTGGGTTATTTTGTGCTTAGTCCCAACATGCATTAGCTAATACTGTCTTTAATACATAGTCTTTCAGGTGCCTGGGCCTCTGATGAATTCTAGCCAGGCGTCCCCTAGGTGGAGACTCTGCACCAGGCACCATCTGTCACAGGACTGAGCACGGGTTCTACCGGGCTCAGTTTCTCAATTTATATATGTATTTATCCTGTATTTTCTCCAAGCTTTGTGGTGTCTTTTTGTGTTTTGGTTCCTGATAATTTATCGTTCTATTATGTATGTTTCAATATTGTCATTATGCTGCCTATTCATGTACTTTGAGACTGTTTTTCCTTCCTCTGTGACAGGACCATTATTTCTACTGTTCCTAGACACACCTTCCTCTCACAGCCTGTTCCCCCAGATTACCTCAGCTGTGAGAGATCTTGGAATTAGGTCACTGCCTGCTCCTGGCTACACCTGCTGCTCATCATTCCCCAATTACTGCTGTTTATTTAAGCTCTGCGTTTTCTCTTTGTTGTGCAGTTAAATTGATTCCCTTCTCACCATTATTGTGATCCAGCCTCTGAAGTTTTGTCTTCTTCTGAGCGCTTCCCTGCTCAGAGGCTCCACTCTGTAAATTATTCTTGTCTAGCATTTTTGTTCTGTGAGCACTTTTTGATGTTTATGTTATTTTTTGCATTGAATATTTTCAACACACCCTGCGTTTGGATCTGTCCTCTCTGCGCCTTGGAGAGGCACACATGACAGAATTTAACCATCCGATAAAGATCCAGCGGGGTGTGTTTGTGCCCTTTTCCCTTTTTTCGTATTTTTCACTCACCTGACCAGTGGAGCTCATTATGGACACAGCAAGTGCACGGGGCTACCCAATGCATCTGGGGTGGGATTGTTGCCGTGTGCTTATGGAGACTGATGGGTTAATCTCCACAGCTCGCACATATTCCACCCCGCAAGACGCATTGTGGTACTTGGAACTCGCAGAGGCAGCGGTTTGTCAGTGTCCTCAGCTGCGGGACCATGCTGAGGGAAGAGAGAGGATTTCGCTGGTGGCGGCGCTCCAACGCTCCAATGGTGGATTGGTGAGGAAATCTCTGGAGAAGCCTGGGCGCGTGTCGAAGGGGAGGTGCTCCTGGGACTCTGTTGCCACAAATCCTCGCCATTCTCCGGCGCCCGTTCCTGTTCTTCCAGCTCCACAACTATGCTGCCATCCTGCGCCAGGTCACTAGAGGGAAAACCCTGCCTCTCCGACAGCCACCTCTACCACAATGAAGCAGAAGCCCTCCTCAGCAGTGCAGACCTCCATTTTCTCTTCTCCAGCTGAATCCCCAGCTTTCCTTGGGCCTGTAGCCTCTGTCTCTTGCTTTATTTTGGTGCCCTCATCAGCTGCTGAAAGGTCTTCCAGGGTTCCCCCGGCTACGCCCATTTTCGTGCCTTCTGGGACAGTTCCTCCACAATCCACTGGGGGGCATCGGTTCATCATAGACACAGAGAGGGATGACTGCCTGTCTACTGCAGCAGAGAACATCAAGATCCAGGAAGACAGGCAAGTGTCATTTCCTTCTATTCCAACTTACGATGATATGCCTTGTCTGATTCCCGGTGGGGAGAGAGACTCAGGTTATGCAGTCCCCTGAGCTCTCCCCTTCTGCTGCAATAATTAAATCCTCATCTACCCTTTCCATATCCACTCCTGAAATTCCTGAGCGTCTGCCAGCCTCTGAACTGTGTCACCAGACGACGGAGGGGCCTGTGGCCCTGGAAGACCCTACTCCAGTGTCAGCGGAGAGTGGTACCCCAGCTGCCACACCGACGGAATCACTACCATGAGTCACTTCACCTGAGGACACGAGAACTGCTACCACCATCATGCCTGGTGCGGGGGCCGCCGTAGCAGAGTTAGCACCTGAGCTGGACCTCCAGAGGGCCGAACCCAAAGCAACATCATCGCCCATATTGACAAAGTCCTGGACAGCAGTGGAGCTCGAGCTCAGGCAAGTGCTCTCTTTTGTTTTTCTTATCTCAGTTATGGAGAGATCGTTCCTGGCTCTTGGTGAGGAGAGCTGGGTGCAGCCACCTGTTGCACCTGAGCTCGCCTCGCTGGGCTCTGCCGCTGCCGGTGACCCTGACCCTGTTTCTCTAGGTGTTTTGTCTGAGCTTCCTCCAAGGGTCACCGGAGACGTTCCAGAACCACCTGAGGTCTCCGTGGGTCCAGGCTTGTTGCTGAAGGTCATCATGGGCGCAGCTCATTACTTGCCGGAGGCTGTCGTCTGGGTTCCCCCGCTGCCGTCCAGGTCTCCGTGGGTGCTGCGTCCCATCCAGGGACCATCGTGGGTGCTGCGCCCCATCTTGGAGCCGACATGGGGGCTGCGTTCTAGTATGGGTCCATCCTGGACGTTACCCCCCACCCCGGCGTCCACCGTGGGTGCAGCGTTGGCCCAGCTGGGGTCCGCCGTGGGTGCTGCAGCACTCCAACCAGACGCCACCGCGGGTGCTGCAGAGCTCCAGCCCTGAGCCACCGTGGGTGCTACAAAGGTCCAGCCTGGAGCCACCGTGGGTGCTACAATGTCCTGGACCGGGACCCCCATGGGTGCATCTTTTCCCCAGTCCAAGACCATTGGGGGCGTTGAGGCCCTTCCTCCTCTTCAGCCAGACGCCGTTGTGGTCCCCCTTCTCCCTCTGCCAGACGCCATTGTGGTCCCCCTTCCTGCGCTGCCTGACAACGTCGTGGTTCCCCCTCCTCGGCTCTCCTCCCCAGTATTGGGCCTCCCAGTGGGGGAGCTGCCTCCCGGGCCACCTCTTCAGTATAGGTGGTTGAAGCACTTGGGCTGGCCGCCGGGTCAGGTGCTCCCTATCTTCCAGCAGGCAACCCGATTCGTACCACCTGGCCATACGGTTGGCCTGGGACCTTGGCAGACCTTCTGACTTGTTCCACCTAGCCGGCTGCCGGTCCTGGGACTCTGGTCAGCCCCCTGAACTCTTAAGCTCCCTGAGCCGGGGGGGGGGGGGCTAATTCTGTGTGTGCAGGTGTGGGTCCTGAGCAGGCTTGTAGTTTTGCTCCCTCCGTACCTGTTTCCCCCACCTCCCACCCTGATTTGTTTTTCACTGTGTCTTTCTTGGGGGGGCGGAGAGGAGGGGCTCCTTTGGTGTTACCTTGGGGTGTCTGGGTTCCAACCCTTAAAGGGGGGGCTCTGTCACAGGACTAAGCACGGGTTCTACCGGGCTCAGTTTCTCAATTCATTTATGTATTTATCCCGTATTTTCTCCAAGCTTTGTGGTGTCTTTTTGTGTTTTGGTTCCTGATAATTTATCGTTCTGTTATGTATGTTTCATTATTGTCATTATGTTGCCTATTCATGTACTTTGAGACTGTTTTTCCTTCCTCTGCGATAGGGCCATTATTTCTACTGTTCCCAGACACACCTTCCTCTCACAGCCTGTTTCCCCAGATTACCTGAGCTGTGAAAGATCTTGGAATTAGGTCACTGCCTGCTCCTGGCTATACCTGCTGCTCATCATTCCTCAATTACTGCTGTGTATTTAAGCTCTGTGTTTTCTCTTTGTCGTGCGGTTAAATTGATTCCCTCCTCACCATTATTGTGATCCAGTCTCTGAAGTTTTGTCTTCTTCTGAGCGCTTCCATGCTCAGAGGCTCCACTCTGTAAGTTATTTTCGTCTAGCATTTTTGTTCTGTGGGCACTTTTTGATGTTTATGTTGTTTTTTGCAATGAATATTTTCAACACACCCTGTATTTGGATCTGTCCTCTCTGTACCTTGGAGAGGTGCACATGACACCATCGGCCGCACCTGTGAGTTCTCACCACCCCAGTCCAACAAGTCCCACCTCCCACCAGGTTGTCCCGCTGTAGCTCTAGTCCTCTGTTCCGGTGGCGACTTCCTGAGTCTACTGGAGTGCCACTGCAACCCATCCACAAGCTCGAACATGTCCTGCCCCCATCGCCTCGTGATCCGCAGGGGCCCCGTCCAGAACGGTTGCAGCTTATGCATGCGGTTAGGGTTTTTGATCCAAACTTGATCCGACACCTTCAGTCCGTGGGCTCTTGTCCTGTGCTTCCTGTCAAATCGTTGCTTCATCTTATGCTGTTGTGCAGTGATCCAGTTCCGTGGAGAGTCCATATTCCTTGGAGGAGGAGTCGTGGGCGGTCTCAGTCGATCCAAAGGCAGATGTACAGTTAGGCCCAGAAATATTTGGACAGTGACACAATCTTCATGATTTGGGCTCTGCATGCCACCACATTGGATTTGAAATGAAACAACTACAACAGAATTGAAGTGCAGACTTTAAGGTTTAATTCAAGGGGTTGAACAAAAATATATGATTAAACATGTAAGAATTGTAGCTATTTTTATCCAAACGCTCCTCATTTCAGGGGCTCAAAAGTAATTGGACAAATAAACATAACCCTAAGTAAAATGTTACTTTTCAATATTTTGTTGAGAATCCTTTGCAGGCAATGACTGCCTGAAATCTGGAACCCATGGACATCACCAAATGCTGGGTTTCCTCCTTTGTGATGCTTTCCCAGGCCTTTACTGCAGCTGTCTTGAGTTGTTGCTTGTTTGTGGGTCTTTCTGCCTTAAGTTTTGTCTTGAGCAAGTGAAATGCATGCTCAGTTGGGTTGAGATCTGGTGATTGACTCGGCCATTGCAGAATATTCCACTTCTTTGCTTTAAAAAACTCCTGGGTTGCTTTTGCAGTATGTTTTGGATCATTGTCCATCTGTACTGTGAAGCGCCGTCCAATCAACTTTGCTGCATTTGGCTGAATCTGAGTAGAAAGTATATCCCTATACACTTCAGAATTCATCCGGCTGCTTCTGTCTTTTGTCACGTTATGGTGCATATTTAAGGCACATATATGGCATGCTTGTATGGTACGCTCTCTCCCCCCACATGCTTCCAGTAGGCATGTCGGTGCAGACCCTGCAGATCAAACGTCCATAAGAACAATGCCCCAGCAGGGACCTCGGCTAGGAGGTGGGTGCTGGAGGAAGACGGAGGTGGAAGACAATGTCCCAGCAGGAGCCCCGAGGTGGAGAGGAGAACAGAAGCGCCAGCAAGTCTCGGGGACTGTGGTTCATGTGTTTACCAAACTTAGGTGGGGTGAAGGTGTGAGATACGTGATGTGGGGGTTTTGTATCTCTGGGATATAAAAGCTGTGAGGAAAGTGGGATCTGTCTCTTTTTCTGCTGAGAACTTTGATGTTAGAAGATGTGACTTTCAATAAAGCTTTCCTGAGAAAATACACTCAGTCTCATTTGTAAGGCATCTTCTACAACGTCATCAATAAACACAAGTGACCCAGTGCCATTGGAAGCCATGCATGCCCATGCCATCACACTGCCTCCACCATGTTTTACAGAAGATGTGGTGTGCTTTGGATCATGAGCTGTTCCAATTCTTCTCCAAACTTTCTTCTTCCCATCATTCTGGTACAGGTTGATCTTAGTCTCATCTGTCCAAAGAATGCTGTTCCAGAACTGGGCTGGCTTCTTTAGGTGTTTTTTGGCAAAGTCAATTCTGGCCTTTCTATTTTTGAGGCTGATTAAAGGTTTGCACCTTGTGGTGAATCCTTTGTATTTACTCTCATGAAGTCTTCTCTTTATGGTAGACTTAGATACTGATACACCTACTTCCTGGAGAGTGTTCTTCACTTGAGTGGATATTGTGAAGGGGTTGTTCTTCACCATGGAAAGGATTCTGCGATCATCCGCTACTGTTGTCTTCCATGGACGTCCAGGCCTTTTTGAGTTCCCAAGCTCACCAGTGCACTCTTTTTTTCTCAGAATGTACCAAACTGTTGATTTGGCCACTCCTAACATTTCTGCTATCTCTCTGATGGATTTCTTCTTTTTTTTTTCAGCCTCAGGATGGTCTGTTTCACCTCCATTGAGAGCTCCTTTGACCGCATGTTGTGTGTTCACAGCAACAGCTTCCAAATGCAAACGCCACACCTGGAATCAACTCCAGACCTTTTAACTGCTTAATTGATGACAGGTTAACGAGGGAAGAGCCCATGCAGCCTTGTTATTTTTTTTTTGCAGCCTTCTGAGTCAATTGTCCAATTACTTTTGGTCCCTTGAAAAAGAGGCGGCTACGTATTAAAGAGCTGTAATTCCTGACCCTTGCTCCAATTTGGATGTGAATACTCTCAAATTACAGCTGAGAGTCTGCACTTTAAGCCCATATTGATTATATAATTGTATCCTGAATATGTTTTCGTAAACAGCTAAAATAACAATACTTGTGTCACTGTCCAAATATTTCTGGGCCTAACTGTAGTTCACGTCCTAGCATGAGAGCCACCAGGGAGCATCCTGTCGTAGCATTGGCCGTTGCCCTGTAGTGGAGGAGTGTGCTCTGGAGGGCGTCCAGAAATATGAAGGCATCTGCCAAGTGGGCTCTCAGTCCATTTTTCAGGGTGTTTCCTTTGCTAGCTTGCTAGCCTTGTTAGCACGTCCGTGGCAGGAATCCATGGATAAATAACTCTGACATCCCGATTCAGCTGAAGAGCTCCTGGTCCTTCTCTCTCCAGGTCAGTGGCAGTCTCATTTTCAAACTAATTTACTCTCCAATGCTGATACTTTTACTCCAATGATGGCAGAATCTCAAAGCTAGCACTGTCCCTCGGACATGAGCATGTGAATGAGGGATTTTGCATGTGCTCGCCTCTTTCCATTGACTTGGTATACATTCGTGCCGCCTGTTTGCGTTTGGTGTGAAGGCACATTTAGACACCCTAGGGATTATTAGGAGTTCTGTGTTCTGAGAGCATAATATTCTGTTAGGATAATAGGGTAGATCAATTCTTTAAGATAACTAGGAGATATGCTGTGTCCAAATAACATGAGACTGGAGCCGCTCTCAACTGAACACTGAAATGACATTATTATTGAGAATAACACAATATACACTCCAGCCGTAGCCCACCTAACGTCATTACCCCAACCCCCTCGGCCAGGCTACGGCAAGCCCCGAGAGTCAAATCTCACACATAACATCCTCCCCCACAAAGTCAAAGAACCTCCTCCCCCAGAACAGAAGACAAATAAGCCTGTTTTCCACTAGCCCAGCACACCTCGGTATGGCTCGATTCACTTCAGTACGGCTCGGAATGCTTCTGTCTCCATTAGCACGGTGTTGTGCTTGTGCTGTGATGGTTTGTGTTAGGAGGTTTTAGAAGCGGGGCAGCAGCAGATTCTCAGCGAGGCGGGGCCACACTCCCGTGACGTTACGCACCCGACTGGGTCCTTATTTACACGAGACAAAAAATGGACGATCCAAGGATTATTGCCTTGCTCGCTCTGTGGTTTTATCTCACAATTAATTTTATCTCATAATTAAGCTGCAACAACACAAGTCACTTTTGTTTTCAATTAACTGCCAAATGACCTAGAAATAATGAGCTGAAACTTGTTTTTATTCGTATTAAATAATGAGACGGTGGCACACTGTCCAACACCACATCCTAGGGCATTTTGGATGTACTGAATTAAAAAAATTCATGTTTTTCACCTTCAGGTCAACGTTTGGAACAACAGTATTATTATTTTCCGTTTAGATGATGCTACACTCCTTCTAAAGTATTGTAAATCTCTGAATTTGGAATGCCGATAGAACATTCAGTTTACATATACTTGTACCTTTGACTTGGTGCTAATTTTTTATGATATTTCAATAAAAAGAACAGAAAGCTTACAAAAAGATTTCTTTTTTGGTCTAGTTAAAAATTACATTACCTTTACAATGGTTGACCCTCAGCATCATTTTGATCAGACTAGGCAATGGAATTTCTATGTAATTATACTGTTTTATAATTCAGTGTTATAACAGACAAACCACACTTTCCAAAACAATTCCATTTTATTATATACAAAATATTAAAATAAAAAAAAACTTTGCAACACAACATGAAGGTTAATCGACATTTTATACACGCCGACCACTGAGTGCTGAGGCTCGGTTGAATGAAGCCGTCTCTGCCAGCTCTGGGTCAGGAAGGCTCGGTTGAATTAATCCGGACGGGCTGTCGCGGCGGACGCGTGGGATGATTCTACAAGGAAAATGCACACAATAAAATACAGCACGAAAGTGCAATATATACAGAAAAGACAATAGTTTTTAACAAGAATACATAAGCTTATTTCAGCGTATTGTTCACATGAATAATTACAATAAAAGCTTTAGTCCGCAGTGTGCTGCAATAAAGCAGCGATCATCCACAAATGAACAGCTTTTTTATTGCATAAATAAACTGAGCGTCTTACCGAATATATTTGCGAAAAAAACGCACAATAAAAAAAAATTAAAACTCACCGTTAAAGGACTCTGATGTCGAGACCTCCCGGTATATTTTTTCATTCCGGGCGGCTCCGTCTAACTCGTGCTGAATACGTTCGTCTGACAATGCAGTGAGCAGACACTGCAGCTCCTTATTGGTCCATGGAACACCCTTATTACGCGAAGCCATTTTTAATAGAGAATAAATGAAAATAGCACAGCAATACACTGAAAAGGAACCGCCAACAGTGGTTGCGTGCTGAGTAAAGGCGGTCGTGAAGATTCTTTTTTTTTTTTTTTTTTTCAAAAACTTTATTGAGAAGGTCGGGAAGATT
The DNA here is from genome assembly GCA_020510985.1 of Pholidichthys leucotaenia. Classification (NCBI taxonomy): domain Eukaryota; kingdom Metazoa; phylum Chordata; class Actinopteri; order Cichliformes; family Pholidichthyidae; genus Pholidichthys; species Pholidichthys leucotaenia. The sequence continues at coordinate 251,504,768 of CM035846.1, read as the reverse complement.
TGGTAGATGAGGAGGAGGAGAGGGGCGGTTACAACCTGACCAATCAGCGCCGGTTACGACCTGACCAATCAGCGGCGACCAGTCTGTTAACGTCACAACACGGCACAGCTCAGCACTGCTGTACTCTGCCCTGGAGCGGGGCTGAGAATCACGGCTGTTAAACCGTGTTGGGGCTTGTGGAAAAGCGTACAAAGCGTGCTGAGCCGTCCCGTGTCGCGCTAAAGCATGCTAGTGGAAAAGGCCCTATACAGTGTTGTCTCTCTCTCTCTCTCTCTCTCTCTCTCTCTCTCTCTCTCTCTCTCTCTCTCTCTCTCTCTCTCTCTCTCTCTCTCTCTCTCTCTCTCTCTCTCTCTCTCTCTCTCTCTCTCTCTCTCTCTCTCTCTCTCTCTCTCTCTCTCTCTCTCTCTCTCTGTGGCTTGTTTGGGCTTTTTTTCGGTTTTCTACTGCTGGCTGCTTTTCAAGTTTTGGTTTTTTTTGGGTGAAGGATGGTGGCCTTGGGAAAGCCACCTCCATCTATCCACCAGG